>JASZXU010000052.1:0-37849 GCA_035521515.1 Phenoliferia sp. Uapishka_3
GCTCCTTCCCCACCCCGTCGTCCGCCACCGCCTTTGTTCCCCCTCATCGCTCGCCCCACCTGCCACCAGAAGGACGCTTCAAGCTCGAAATGGCGCAGGTGAGTACAATCTAGCAGCCTCGAGCGCTCGTTGTTGACTCGCTTTCATCCCACCTCCCTTCCCTCCTCTCCAAGCGCGTCCGCCCGCAAGCACAAACGACCAGGAACGACCAGGAAGTCTCAGTCGAGACCAGCGTACAGACTGTGAAGCTTCTCATCGAGACTGGTGTCGGTTGCATCACTTTCCTCAGGTAGGCCGGTCGCTCGGCGCAACTATCCCTACCCCCGCCCCCGCCCACAACCTTTGCCATTGTACTGACACGAAGCTTGGAACAGGGGTCTATTACCAGACGAAAACTTTGAAGACACCCGCATCTCAGCTCCTCGACTCGCCGGCGTTGACTTGAACGCGTTTCCTGCCTCGTCGCAAGGAGACAAGAAATTGCAGACGGTCAAGGTTAAGAAAATCATTAGAGGCTTTTCGGATGAGGCGGATAGGATTATGGATTGGATAGTGAGTTTGGGGCTCACGGTGTCGACGCGTTTGGAGTTGGAAGGGTGGTGCGAAGGGTCTGTGGCGGACGTCGGAGCTGACCAGGATTTACCTTTCGCGCAGGAACTCGGGGCCATGGATGCTTTACAAAAGTCATATCTCTATCAACTGGGTCCGCCTGAATTTTCTTTGGGGGTCGATAGGTCTCGCGAGCGCGATCTGGTCCTCACGAGTCTCGCGACGCCACTCCACAGTTTTCGCCATTTATCTCGATCCAGATAATCCAACAAATGTCGTCGAGTGCTACACCTTCACAATCACCTACGAGACTGACGAGAACGGAAAGAAGGTTGCCACTTTGATTACTATTTGAGTCTCGTCGTCACTGATCATCATCGCAGAGACCTGAGATGGTCGTTCGGGATCAACTTCGGGGTATGGTCATCTCAGGCGAAAATCAGACGCATCCTGGATCGAGAAGGACTGTAAGCGAGGATGATACGAAGCGTCAGGTTCAGAAGCTGATTAAGAAGTGAGTTTGTTAATCCTGTCGAGCATCCGCTGTCGGCGCTAACAAATTTTCACCACCACATTCAGCCTGATCACAAATACTCAAAGTCTCGATGAACTACCTCGTCGACGCTTCATTACCGTAAGGCTATTTTATACCGAGGACACGCCGCCAAATTACGAACCACCACTTTTCCGGTTCGCCAGCTTGATGCCGAGATTGCTTTCCCAGTTTAACTGACAACCATTGTTCTTAGACCTTTCAAAGTGGATTCACCTCAACTTCAACTCACTACGAGCCAGATTGAGGAGACTCCAGAAGTTCTTTCTCTGGGTTCGCTCGCGACAGGACATCACGGGTCAGTCTCTTCGATTTTTTGGAACTCTTGACTTTGAACGAGTTCAATAGTATACATCCTTTCTACCAGAGTAACCCTCCATGTAACCCACATTGCACCCCTCCTCGAAGTCTCTCCCGACCAATCTCTCTCACCATCCGAAGCCCTCGCCCGCAACCGCCTCGACGCTATGTCTCGCCCCGTAGCATGGGACGTTCAAAATCTCGTATCTCAAAACGTGTTGGGTGCACCTATTGACGCAATGAATCCTGTCGGAGTTTTGGATGATGAAGGGAATCTACAGAGCGTGAAGGACGTCGAAATGGGATTATGTGGAGTGGAGCTGAAAGAAAAAGTCGGGTTGGGAGAATTTGTGAGTAGGACGGTATTGGGGAAGGAAGATGATGCGGAGAGGAGGAGGGCAAGTGGGGAGGATGATAACGCGGCGTTGGCGGCCAAGGTAATTTTTCATTCATCAGTTCTCAGTCGAAAGAAGCGCAAAACTCACGCAAGTATGAAAACAATGAACAGAATTCTTCTCAATCTGAAGAATCGTCCCAAGCAAACACCCAGGCCGAGCCCGTCATATCTCGCGCCAAATCTATTCGACCTCCAGTTCCGTTATTCGATGAGACGCCCGAAGAGTACAAAATCCGTCGAAGATCTGTCGAAGCTTCCAGGGAGAAGCCGACACCCAGTCCGGAATCGAGTCAAGAAGAAGCAGTCGCTGGTCCGTCCCATCATCAGCTGGAGAGCGTTCAGGAAGACGACGAGGACGATAACATGAAGGAAGCCGGGTAAGCATTATCGGTTGTTTAACAAAAGCTTTGATTGCCCTGAGTCATTTGATCGCTTGAAGTGGAGTCAAGATTGCAGGCTTTCCTACCTCGTCGACCACCTCCGTTCCTGTAAACGAAGGCGAAGAGACGCAGCTTCTCTTTCAGGGTCTGTCTTCAGACCTAGTGAGAATTCTCAACAAGCTCAACTCATTCTTCATTCGCACCTGTCAGATACTCAAACCAGCCAGGACGAGGACTCGAACGCTCATCAACCCGCTCAGCCCCAACCGTCGTCGTCCAAGAAGGTCGCCAATACTCGAGCGTCTTCCAGGAAGTCAGTATCATCTTCTGGAAGCACAATGGGTACTTGGGCAAAGTCCGCTGGGAGGCTTTCAATGACCTGTGATTGTGGCGATAAAGAGGATGATGAAGCGATGGTTGGTTGTTCAGGTGTGCCACTCTCCCATTATCGCTCTTCGCCTGACTCTAATTTGCCGCAAAAAAAGCTTGCTCTGGATGGAGACATGGTACGCTAGAATATTCCAGATGTTTTCTCGTGCTGATTAACAGTTCGCTTCCTACTCGGCAGCTGTCTGCTATGGGTGCGATGGCCTTGAGTGCACACCCCGATTCGAGCTCTCTAACTTTTTCTCTCTTATTTATAGATATCTCGGAGGAAAGGATCCACGTCTTCCCGAAGACTTTTATTGCTGGCCATGTCGAGTCGTCCTCGGAGTTTCAGAAGCGCTCCTTAACCCTGCACGCGAGACGGAGGTCTTTCACGCTCTCGACGAACTGGGTGGCCTCGCATTGTTCCGTCGAGGTAAGTCGTTCTCATCAAAGAAATCCTTCAAAATTGAATTTAGGATACATGGGTGTTCATCAGCAATCGCCACAATCTGGCAAGACGGCGTCCTCAACAGTGCGGCTCTCAGTCATCGTCTGGGTGAGTCTGAGCTCTTTTGACTCGAACATATTTCGTGGACTTACTTTATCATCATCCTGTGATCTTTTGTCAGCTGTCGATCTCGGAACGACGAACCAGATCATCAAGCGTCTTACACGAGAAAAATTTCTCGTGGACGAGCGCGCCGAGTCGCAGAAGCCTTCCAAGGTGAGGAAGGGACGACAGTCGGCCAGTAGAGTTTACCAAAGGACTCGAGCTGTCGTCAATAAGTAAGGGGCTTGCTGTTACTCTGCGGCATATCATCACTCTCATGAATTTCGGCGAGTCGCAGGTCGCAAGCTCAGCAAAAGATCAAGAACGAGACGTACTTTTCTCCAGGTCGTGGCGCCGAATTGGGTCTCACGATGATCCTCGATTGCTCGGAAGACGATGCTCAAGGAAGTCAGGATGTCTCGGTACTTTCCTCTTTCTTTTTCCTTACATTCTTTGCATCGTTATCGACTCCACAGATCCTAGTCACCGCTTTAAGTAATACTGACACCGATTGGATGAGCTTCAGATCGAACGGAAGTCCGAGGAGCACGAGACTAGCACGGCAGCTTCAGCCAGAGCTCTCAAACCTAGCGCTCAGCTCACGAAAGCCGGTGCCTCCCCGGCCAGCACACTCTCGGCTGCTGGTAACGCAGGGATGGACGACGATCCGATCGTTACCTCTGATGACGAAGACGAACCTGCTTCTGCTGTAAAAGCTTTGAATCGGACTGCGAAGGGAAAAGGAAAAGAACAGGTGGTCGAAAAGGCGAAAGCTCCAGTCTACGTTCCGAGCTTTGGTCCGAAAGGGAAAGCAGGGCCTCTCGCTGGTGCTTTGAGCAAGTCGGATTTCCATCGAGCCTCGTCTATTTTCGTGCGTAGCCACTCTGTCGTTCCATATCTCGTTTTAGGGGATTGCTGACATTAATGCACCGGAGCAGCTCACACCGACGGCGGATAGCTTCGACCCACCCAACCGCTCGATGGACGTCGATCCTGACCCTATCAATGAGGAAGAAGAAGAAGAATCGCAACCCGAACCTGATACTCAAGTCGAAACGCAGTGGAATACGCCTGGTTTTTCTGGATCTGTAAGACCGACCGCTGGAAGCAAGCGCCCTTCACCTCGCGAGGAAGAAGAGGATGAGGCTGAGGAGCACGCGAGGATTGATGAGACGAGGAATGGAACGAGGACGAAGAAACTGAGAGGAAGTGAAGTCGAGGGTCCGGTCGAGGTTTTGTGATTTGTTGCCGGTGACTGGGAATTGCTTTCGCCTCTCTTTGTTTTGACTTTTTTGCTTGTCGAATACCAAACGAAATAATTTTCTGCTTTGCGTTTGTCTTCCGATCTCCCTTAGCGCTGCTACGTGTCCGTCGCTGTTGAAATTGGACGAAGATGGTGGGCACTTGGGAGACTTGGATTTGTGCTATCGGGTGCGCGAGCACTGTACCAGCTAACGTGGTATTCTTGACCGCGAGGAAAACTTTCCACTCAATTTCTAATCACAAAACTGAAGTCTCAAGCAGGCAGGGGGGAAGCAAATCAAGCTTCGGACAAGAAAACTTAGGTCAGCATATGAGAGCTTCCCAAGTTGGAGGAGAATTGACACACTGGCATTAAGGTACAACGCGAGGGCGGCGATAGTGAAGATGGTGGACACCAGAAGGAGGAACCAGTTGAACGCCGTCAGCCGCATGACAAACTTCATGTTGCCCTTCGTGATTCGGAAATTGGATTCCTGGTCAGGGAAGCGGCGCAGAAACTGGAGGATTCGCGTTAGCTTCTGAGATTGACATCTGTGGTCATGGGAAGCTGCAACAAACCTGCTTTATGTATACAGTCCTGCTCGATGCCCATGCGCTTCCTATCGCACAGATAGCGCAAGCTATGATACTCGCTGCTGTAAGCTAGTCAGGAGACGTAAGGCTCTCGAGCGATCGCATGACTTTACTAAACTTGCCTTCACTGCCATTCGGCCCCCGGTCGCAGCTGTGTACGTTTGGATCAACGAAGCTTGGATGCCCGCGAAGAGTGTAGCCTTTGAGAGTATCGTCAGCCTTTCAAGCCCTCCAAACAGTGATTTTGCGCTCACCACAAGCAGGGTGAGGTCGATCCCAGATTTCCTATCCTCCAGATTTGCCAGCAGGTCCTCGTTGGAAAGGCAGCCGTGTTCGACAGATAGCGACGACATCCACTGATCCGGTCCAGAAGTCCATCCTGGAATTTCCAATGACCGCTTAGGTGGCACCAAGAGCCGATAGTGTGATACGGCCGGACCACGAGCCGCCATGCACTTCAAGACTTTGTCCTCCAGATCCACATGAGTTCCAAATTCTTGAGCCGCCCTTGATATTTGTTTCATAAGCTGCCACCGTCCGAGATGCCAGGGAACATCTGCTGTGCGAGCTATGGAAAAAGATGTCTTTGATGCTCTAGAGCCGCTCTGCCCCTCAAAAATTTGCGCAACAACGGCTGCGAAGTACCGAAATCGGCGGTCCGAAAGCCTCCCATTGTTTGTCCGGTATCCTGCAGAGGCGAAGTCTTCCTGGGTGCTTGCAAGAACTGTAGAGTAGGGTCAGCCCATGTAAACAATCTGAGGGGAGCAGAAGGTTAATCTTACTGATGGGTGTTCGGAAGGCGGGACGTGCCACACTGATCTGGCGTTCTATCTCTAGAAGCTGTTCGACTGAGATGTCCTGTCCATTTTGCGTGGAGATGACGACAAGGAGGATGTCGGATTTGGCAAGCGTGGCTGGGGGAATGGCGTTAGGGTCTTGAAGGTGGCGTCAGTGTCAAATCAAAGTGAAGACAGATGACGCACGTATGGTGATTTCTGTGAATCTGACCTCTGCGAAGAACTTGAAGGTGGAATTCGGGTGGCCTGCCAAGCCCAGTAGAGCCTCGCCGTACGCCTTCACCAGGTCCTGTTTCCCAACGTGGGAATAGCCTACCACACCAATCTCAACTTTTCGGGAGAGGTGAGATGAGATGTTCATACTCTTCAAGAGCTCAGTGAAACTCGCCTGAGCACCTTGGGGATAGTGTTAAAGAAAGAGCCGCTGGCCTCAATGCGGGACGTTGGGAGTCGGAGCCCGAAGCCGCGCGGTCGTCTCGTCTGTCCGATAAAGATAGGCGCGGAATAAGATGTGGTGACAGCGAAGGAATTGTAGATAGAGTACCCAGCTACATTGCAATCTAAGGGTTTCCATTCAGATTGCGCGAGCCGCATTGGTGGAACGCAGGCCTCAGGAGCGACGGAGACCAGTATACATGACTTGGCACTTGCTGAGTCAAAATGAGTCTTCAAGTCATATTCGGGGTGTGTGGATACTAACATACTAACTGAACCCGTGCGCACACCCCAGTGGCTCTAAGCAGAAGAAAGATTCACCAAATTCCTTCATATTCTTCCGAGTGATGTCAAAATACTTGTAGGCAGTCCGAGATCGCTGCCTAGATCTGACAAGAAGTGCTAAAAACCCCAAAATTACAAGCATTCCCAACGCCCCAGATGGAAGTGCGATTTGGAGTCGCTTGTCCTTCGTGGAGCTACCCGCAACATGGCCAGTCACATTTGGAAAGCTGGAGCTGCAAGTTGAACTGTGTGTCAGTAACTGAAGTGAAAAGGCGTGGGAAGGGGTATGCTTGCCTCCACACTAATGAGGACAAAGATTGGTCGCCGGCATCTATCGAGAAGCTGTCGATCTGAGAGTCCACAACGTCCACAAAATTGTCAGCGCCCAATCTCTCTAAGGTGTAATTCAGCAACACACCGCCAGATCTCCCATCGACGTTTTGTTCATCCCAACTCGCAAAGTGTGACTCCCGCTGGCAGCTCCCGAGAGTTTACAAAGAGTTTGGTTGTACCGTGGAGCAGTGGTGATAGTTGAGGTATTATACGACATTGTTTCAGAGGGCACCTGAGCTTTTGAGCTTAGCGTTCAAACTTTCTCTATGAGTCATTTTTGCTCACCTGGTCGAGTAGGGTGCAATATATCACCCCGCCAAGTAGCCACGTCGTGCCGAGGATCTCGACGTTCGTCCCGAAGAAAAGGATGTCGGCGTGACTACCCGGCGTAATACTTCGATGAGCACTCTGGCCATAGTAATGCGCACCTTTAATCAAACTCCAGTCCCCGCCCCAAATAATGGAAGACCCCTGTGGCGTCGACCAATCAGTAGCGAGAATCTTCAGGAGAAACAGGTGTACACGCACGGTATCGTCGAAGATGGTCAAGTTACCTGTCACCTCAGGCGCGGTATCGTACTCGATTGTACCTGTTGAAGTTCTGGGAGACATTGGTCGGAGTGTAAAGGATGCAAGGGGAGAGAATCGTCTATCACAGACACTGCGGTGCTGCTCATTTCCTCGGAACGCAAAAGCGCAGTCCGATGTCCGATACCGCAGATAAGAAAAATCATGCTTCAAGGATTGGGCACGCCATGCTGTTCAAGCGAGACTGTTTGTGTGGCGCTCACAACAGCGTTCCAAGCTCTCTGTTCCATGACCTAAAAGCGACCTCCGGTCTCAGCTTTTCAAAAACATGCAACATTCATCCCAAGTGTCAGAAATGGTAGGCTATTGCAAACAGCTGGAAATATCTATCGAAGCGAAGACACTGGATACCGTAGGAGGTGCCAGATGTAAGGAACTGATGTTCCTTACGACCCAATTGTTGTATAAGTGAGGAGCGTTACAAGTTGAACCCTTGAGGTTCGAGGAGTAGTCGCTCGGCTGAGCCGGGCCCCAGCCGTTCGCGTTTGGTTTTGTAGCACGCCAGCGACCGCTGCCTGTTTCGCTAATCGACTTAACGACTAAGATTAGCAAACAGGTAAGTAGCAGCGTCGCACCTTGAATCGACTTAACGACTAAGATTAGCAAACAGCAATACATCTTTAGTCCTATCAATCGAGCTGCAGTGTTGGGACCAGACCGACGGTCCCTTCCACCAGACAGTGGCGGAAAAAATGTCAATTAGTTTGCGCGAAAGCTGATGCTGGAGATAAATCAAGTCAGAAGATTTGAAAAGAAGGAATCTAATCAAGAAGAGGAAGGGCTTGCCATTGTGTCGTCTTCCAGGGCATGAGCGAGGTGTGTGACCACCGACGCCTTCGCAATGCGGGCAAATGCGGTATGAGGTACACGTTCTCCAAAAGGTCTTCAATGCGGCCGGCTCTGTCCCCCCCAACCAAGGTTTGTCTTCCACTTCCTTTTCTTCGGTCTTCTTGTCTAGAAAGAGATGCTTCAGCACGGTGAATCACAATGGAGGAAGTACTGTCCGCTACCTTCGAAAGCCTCCGCAAATTTGATCTCTTCGGCAAGGATTGGCTCCGAATTACTGTGATGGTAGGGGTTATAGATATCAAAATAAAGGCGCCACTTAGACGCTTACGGTATGAGGAAGCTTGAAATGACTGCATGACACACGGGAGAGCGTCAGTGGCGTGAAGCGAATGGAGGTGATTCCGAAACTCACTGTAAATGATAGGGAATATCATGATTGGCAAATATCTGGAGAAAATTGTAGTCAATAATCTTAAACAAGTGTTTCCTGCATAGCCCTTACCCTGTTAGAAAGTCGGCCGTATTCCAGCCCCCTGGAAGTATTACTTCCCAAGTGTTGAAACTGCGCGCAGGGACTTTAGTCATACACATCTCTCAAACAGAGAGAGTGCTTACAGTAGGACCAAGCACATTGAAACTAGAGGTAAAGATCAATAATGAGCTTTTACCGGTGGCACAAACAGACAAACCCAGAGAATACCTGAATATGGTTGAGCGTCAGCGTGCACAAATTGGACCGAGGTTTCAGACCTACCATGCCGCGAAGGGCTGTAGAGGAGACATGTATGTAAACTGATTGAAAGGATGCCGTCAGCGAGATGCCGCTAAAATTCGGTTCTGCACACCTTGCCACGATCCACCCGCTGAACCCGAGTGCCGTCGTAGAAACGTAGGAACGTGTAGCTCTGTGCACCTTATCAGCGTTTTGAAGTTATGTGAGAATAACTTTCGTACAATCCCGGCCCACGTCAAAAGCCCACAGACTGTCACCTTGTAAGCAAGTTGCAAAGAAGCTTTAGGCAGCTCATCACTAACCTGATGCCGTTTTGCTCAGCCTAGGATAGCAGACATCAGTAAGCTCCCTTGAGGCGGAATTTCTCCCCAACGTACAAAGAGAACAATCTGCCCGCACTTTCCTCGCCTTTCACCGACATGAACGACAGCGCTCCGAACCCCGAAGCCAAAAAGATGGCTCTGACCGGAAGCCGGTAGGGCTCACTTCCCTTTGAGGGCGGGAAGAACTTCTCTTTCCAACTTCGGAGAAGCTTTGGGATCGAAGGCTCCAGACTGACGAGCACGGATGGATAGGGCATGAAATCTAAACAGTGGAATCTTCAGCCCCGTTGGCTTGTCACAAAAAGGTTCAGACATACTCTCGGCAGCAAGAGTGTAGACCGTACGACTGGCAATGTACTTCGAACTTCAAGTCAGCTTGGGCCGACTGTGAGAAGACGAACTTACAATGTCGGTTGACGCAGCCGAGAACGCGGCGACAATGAATGTGACGTTGAGTGAGCCCTGGAAGATACGTCCGACGCCTACATGTTTCAGAGCAATAATCTATGATGCTTGAGATAAGACAAGGACACTCTCTTTGGCTTAGACATTCGGCGCTGGACACTCACGAATGGAGACGACCCGGTGGTGCGGCTGCCTAGCTGGAGGGCCGTCTCGGTACTCGGGACAATCAAACCTGTCCTCAAGAAAGTCAATAACGATGCAGTATAAACAGATCGCTGCTTACCTATGATTCCGACCTTTTCGTCACACCAAATTAGCCACCGTACACGCAAATGATGATAGTCACTAAGTCACCCCAAGGACATAAAACAAACCTTATTGATGTGATCACAATGTCAAACTTCAAGCCTCCCAGACAAAAAGAGTGATACGACTCACAAATTCGAATCCAGACATTACGAATTGCTTTGGGGAGAATCACTCTGTATTACAGACTTTTGTTAGGGAGACGTTCTAGATACTGAAATTTGCCTTCAAACTTACCTTGCTTTCTTCATTTCCCTCGCCGCAACAGCAGTAGTTTCCGCTCCCATGTATGAAAACGCTGATTGAACTACGGTAGACCATCTTTGTAAAAACTTTAGCTCAGCTCACTTCGGCTTTTGCGATAGCAAACAACCTACACGCCCAAAAATCTCCCGAGAGAGCCTTGAATGCCGGCAAACTTGACAAGGGAGAGGATCAGCAGCTTGGTAGACGAAGTCTTCGCACCGTCACTTTGAAGAGCGTACCTGTACCCACGGTCCTGGGTCGTTCCAGTATTTGGCGCCGATGTATCTAAATCCAGGTTGTCAAAACCTCTCCTCTTGGGAAATGTCAATGATGCCGGTGAGATTGTTAGAGCTTACATGTTTTTTGGGTTGCCCTTGAGATCAATAATGACACCCATCAACTGTGAGTTTCTTAGCACTAAAGTCCACTTGCGTAAAGAACAAAGCGCATCCGTACGATGAGGCCAATAATGGTCAAGACTTTGACGCAGCCGAAATAGAACTTCACAAATGTTTGAGTATGATGAATGTAAAAGTCTTCCATGAAACTTACCTCAATTTGAGCATACCGATTATTTGGAAGGAGATTGAGGCCGAGTGCCAATCCCCACAGAAGAAAGTAGATCCATAGGCTTGGAAGTTGCAATGATAAATCAGCGACATCAAAATTACAATAGGATAAAGGAGCTTACGGGCTATAATCGTGCCAGAATCTGATTAAAACCACCGCCGCAGATAGCTCTGTGGGAAATCTTGAGGGGAGAAGTCAGCGTTGCGCCAGTGCTCTGAAGATTCTATTCACGCAATGAGCCAACTGAGGTTTTGGGGTTTCAGCTTTCGTATTTTATCTTGACTGGTAGTGAAAACACATTCCTCACCAATACAGATACGTCCAACCCAATGTACAAGCAAAGGCAGGATCTACAAATTTTCGCGCCAAGGTAATGTGGCCTAAGGAGGTATCCCCTTTAGCACTGTTGCAACGTATATAGTGATCAAAGTCTCACCACCATCGGGTATGAAAGATATCATCTCGGCCAACGAGATCATCATCTAAATGTCAGCGCGACGTCAAGTTATCAGTCTTCGACAAAGCGAAAGTCCTGGTGTAGCAATGAGACTCACGCAGTAGACAATACTGCCCATGAAGGCATATCCAATCAGCATTCCGGCCTAGATGCGCATCAATGACAATTAGCTTGTCACAGAATCGGAGGACACTTGTACATTCCGCTCAGTCAACTCACTGGCCCACCTGTTCGCAGCGCGTCCGCCGTCCCTAGGAAAAGTCCGGTTCCAATTGTTCCGCTTCTGTAAGATTGTGAAACTTAGATAAACGCTGATGAGTACCTCTAAGTGATGCTCACATGGAGAGCATCACAACTGACAACACTCCAATCAGTGTCGGCTTGAAGAGATTTCTTGAGAGCGCTTACCGTGCCATTCCTCGAGTTTACGATCAGGCCCTTGGTCCTTTCCCGAGGCCCCTCCTTTGGCTGTTTCATTCGAAATCAATGGCTCGTGCGAAGCGGTGGCGAAAGGCTCGTCAGCGTGCGTGGCGTAGAAGTCGGCGCTAGAATGACCGAAAGACGTTGGAGTTGAAGTGCTTGTTCCGATAGAAGTGTCGCTGTCAGCGCGATTGCGGTGGCTTGTCGGGGGAGCGAGGGAGGATGTGTCGGAGGGAAGGCCAGAGGGGATCACGGTCAATGGGATTGAAAGACCACGTTCGGCTTCGTCCAGGTCGTCGGGCGCGCCACGGCTTAGTCTACTTCGTGCAAGTTGGCTCATGAGGGTAATGGCGCCAATTCCGTGTACTTGATCTGAAGGAGAAGCGCGAAGAGCGGATGGTGCCGTATCGGTTGCCGCGCCAAGCTGCGAAGAAAGCTGTCTTGACCGAATGGAATACGTCGCGTGAGCCGCGTCTGTCTCGCGGAGTGGGCCTTGAGTGGGCACCAGAATAGAAAGTTTACACACTGACACCTTCATGCACGAGCCCCGCGGAGACACTTGACCCTTATCAAAGGTCGTCTTGCGACCGGCGTTGCCCATCCGGGCGTCGTCGTCATTTTATTTCGGGTAATACATTCAATTGTGATCTGGAACCAAGTGGAAGGGCGTGAGACGTAGAAACAAGGGTTGGTGAGGTAGGTAATGGAAGAGGGGATATTTGAAAAGATTGTTCAATAAGCTGGTGCTCCTCTGTAGCCTCCGCGTCCGCGTCCTCGAGGCCTGCTGTATGGCGAGTAACCGCCCTGTATAACGAGGCACTCAAGTGGTTAGGTTTTGTTAAAACAACTTGAGCAGGCGCTACTTACGTGGTAGTCACCTCGCCCACCTCGTCCGCGACCTCCCCTACCGCCCCTTCCACCTCTACCTCCGCGAGCGCTCATACCTGGCACGTTGGTTCGTTTTGGTGTCACCTAGGCATCCCACGAAGTAAGTCAGCTTGATTCATCTTGATGATTTGGTTGAAACAGACCTTGAGAAGACGGCCGCGGAATAACGACTCGTTGAGTAAAACGGCGTTTGGGACGAGGGACGGCTCGGCGAACTCGACATAAGCGTACCTTTGATGCCAAAAGAAAAGATGATGAGCTTTCTATTCTATTGAGTCCTGGCTCATGGGCTCTCACTGACCCTTTTGGTCCGGTGTACTTGTCAAAGAGGATTGTTACACGGTTGATGGTGCCGCAGGAGGCAAAGTGAGCCTGGATCTCCTCCGGCGTTGACGCATAGTCAACCTGAGTACGTAGAGCTGTATGAGTTGACCATCCTTTCCGCGAAAAGGCTAGTTGCGATGCGAGATAGAGCGAAGGACTAACGTTGCCAACATAAACGCTCCTCTGATCCACCGCTTCCTTCTCATCATCTCCCATCGGTGCCTGTCCCTCTGCCGCATCACTGTCTGCCTTTGCCGTCATCTCTCTAAGCATCTGAGCCTCGCGTTCCATCTCTGCGACTCGAGCTTTCATTTGCTCCAGTTCTCGCGCCTCCTTTTGAGCATCTTCGTCGCCATCTCCTGCTTCAGTTGCTGGTTCGGGTGCTGCTGGTGCTGATAGGTCGTGATCGATCTCAATGTCGTCGTCTTCCTCTCGCTTTGGGCGCTCGACGTCGATTGAGGAGGACATGTAGGGAGAGTGTGGTGAAAGTGGAAAGTTTGGCGGAGTTAGCGGATAGGAAGTGGGAAGACGAGAATGTTTTTGGCTGAGGCTCTAGAGATTGAAAGGCCAAGATGAGATGAGATTTCGAGGTTATAGTGCGGCTGGGAGCAAACGAGATTTGGAAGCGTCCAAGTCCAAGTCTTTATTTTCGAAATCGTTTCCACAGCCGCGCCCACACCTTCGAGGTTCCCCCGGCTTCGTCTTTCTGTACTATCGCTCCACTTCGATATTCCAGCGGAAGAGTGAGTACACAAATTTCCTGACCTGACTGATCACGCTCTATTGCGCTCCATTTGCTTACTCCAGGTTGCAACTCGCCTGCCGCAGTGAACCCTGTCGCTCTTGAGCACCTCTTCGCTTCCGTGTCTGGTCAGCCTCAAGTAAGGCCACCAGCTCCGTCTGCACAAGAGCGACTCGCTTTCCTCATTCTCGCTCTACTCGTAAGCCGTGCTACACCCCAGCCGCCGGCCTTCTCGCGCGCTCCCACTCCCTCTCAGCTCACCTCCACCTCTGCGCGTCGTTCAGGGTAACAAAGTCGTCGCAACAGTCAAAGGTGGCACGCAATACTCTGGCATACTCGCAACTGCAACTGCAGAAGGTGAATTCTCAATCGCACTCCGCCAGGTCCACCCAACCGCCGACCCCACAGCCCCGGTCAAGCCATCCCTCGTCATCCTAGCACGCGACCTCTTCCAGCTCGAAGCTTTCGACACAAACATTGAACAACGAGCAGGCGATCGTGAATCTTTCAAGACTGATACCGACATATCGGGTCTGCCGGGCGAAGGAAGAAGAGAGAAGGAGCTCCAGGCTTGGGGTGCAGGCCCAGGAGCGGGAGGTGCAGCGTCCATCGGGTCCGGAGCGAACGAAGGCTTGCAAAGCTTGGATGAGGAGAGGAGGGTTGGTGCTTGGGACCAGTTTGCGACAAATGAGAAGCTGTATGGCACGAGGACAGACTACCATGAGGACATCTACACTACCAAGCTCGATAGGTCGGGCAGCGACTATAGCGCCAAGGAGAAGAGGGCAGCTCAACTTGAACGCGAAATACTTAAAGTGAGTCTATCTTCCCAACCAGCCCGTGGAGAAAAAGAGAGCTCATGCCCTTCGTTTTAACAGGGCACCGGAAGCTCGGCCCTTGCGAGTAACGCTCATATGGCCGAAGAGCGTGGCGCTATTGACGACAGTGGGCTGACGGAAGAAGATCGGTATATCCGTTTATCTATTTTATTGTCGAAGACGGGGAGCTCATGCGCCTCACAAACAGCTACGGCTCCGTTATCCGCGGACCTGAAGCCTACGTCCCTCCTGGCGCTCGCAAAGGTCCTCTATCCCGATTTGGTGGCGCCAACTCGAATGGAACGTCCCCTTCTTCATCTCCCAAGCCTCTTGGATCCCCTTCAGCATCTGCTCAACCTTTCCTACCCAAAATTGCCGAACCTACCGCGGCCGCATCAGCCCCACAACCTCCCACTAGCTCGACTTTGACCACTCCATCGAGCGTGACTTCTGCTCCACCTTCTGCGGCTCTTAGCTCGAAGGCTCGACATGTGACACCTGTTACCCTCGAGTCCAACTTCCGCAACTTTGTCACGTCCGAGAAGGCGCGCTTGACCCAGAAGCGGGAACAGATTGTAAAGACCGCAGAGAAGAAGGATCAAGATTCCAGACTCGCCAGTTTACTCGAGTTCAGTCATAGCTTTGTGGTGAGCTGATTCATATTGTTCTTCCTGTTGACTATTCTGACGGTGCGCTCCTAAATCCATGTAGCTCAAGACCCCCATGCCCGAAGACATGGCTTCTATCGGCCGCGACAACACCAAAAAGCCCTTCGGTACATCAAACGCAACCACTCCTGCCCAGTCTCCCAATCAAACCTCGAAACCTCTCACCGCGTCGCACTCTTCGACTCCAATCTCCTCCACAAAGGCCGCCTCGACTCGCTCTTCTCCAATCGCCGCCAAGATAGCAGAAATCCCTCCCTTCAAACCAAAAGTCCCCGCCTCTGCTGGCTCCACTCCTCAAATCACTGCCGCAAAGCCACCCGTCGCTGCAGCAAAGTCGGCGGTACCTCCAGTCGCTTCCACTTCGAAAATCAACCCGAACGCACCAGTCTTTGTCTTCAAACCAAATCCCAATGCGAGCTCGTTTACTCCCGTATGGAACTCTCAGACTTTCCAGCACTTTATCAACGGCTAAAACACTTCTTGTCACAGAGCTTCGCGCCTTCCCCATCCAGAAAACCCGCCGAGCTTCCCACTGCTCCAGCAAACCCTTTCTTCGGCAGCAAGCAGCTCAAGAAAGGCTCTGCGTCGATGCACGTCAAGGAGGACTTTACTCCCTTTAAGAACGGCGTCGTCCCTGAAGCTTCCACCATTCGTACGCCCCCTTGAATTTTTGGCTTTACCTTGGCTCATTCTTCATATGTATATTTTCATTAGAGCAAGTATGGCCTTTCACTGGAAAGTCTTACAGGTCAATGTTCCCCGATTCGCGACAGGGCGAGGAGAACAACGATTTGTCCAACTCGCAGCCGCCACATCTTGGCCAGGGCGTTCCTATGCACCCCATCCACCCAGGCCCGCCTCCTCCTCAAGGCTATTCCATGTATCAACAATACCAGCCCAACTTCAACCCTCGTTTCCAACCTCAACCTCCGGTCCGTTTCTTTCAGAGCTGAAATGGCGCAGGTCGCTCACTTATCATGTTTCCCGTGCACCATCCCAGAATCAACCTCCGATGCAGCATATGCCGCCGCAAATGAATCCAAACGGTGGGAACATTCAGTACACTCCGTACCCGCCTATGGGCTTCTCGCAATCGCAAGGACCGCCACCGCACGGACCACCCAGTACGTTTATTTTCTCTCAGAGCAGCCGTTTTTACTGCTCGCTCATGTGATGTTGTCTCCAGTGTACACTCCGAGTCCACAAATGCAGTCTCAACAACAACCGTACATGCGATACGCGCCGTTTCCACCTCAGCAACAACAGCCGCCGAGTAAGTCTTCGCCTCGCGCTGCTGTCTTAAAACTTGGATTGTGACTTGTTCTGACGTATTTTGTGACCTTGGTAGATGGGGCACCTATTGGATTCCAAGACCCTCGACCACCAATGTCCGGCCCGTAAATCAGAAAGACGCTTCACGGTGTTGGTGCGGAACTGCCAAAATTGGTTGCAAAGAACCGGCTCTTACTTTACTTTCTGAGCTTCCTTCGAGATGGTCGTTGAGAACGCCCTTGCCGAGTGCAGAAGACCACGGTCTTGAGAATAACCCGGCCTCGCACACCTGTCGAAGGGTAGCCAACCTCGGACACATCTTTCGGTACACGGTAGTGGTGGGCTTAGAAAACAAGGGGATCTACATATTCCTGCGCCTCCAGTGCACTCCATTCGGATGTTTGAGCGCCTTTCGCTGAGACGCACATCACCGAATAAGGAACGCCGCGAAGATTTTGTAAGGTACAATCCCAAGTAGGTGGTTCTCCCTTTTCTATGTATCGGCTGGTAAGTATCAGGTACTGAAAAGCTTACTATCAATTTGTCAACGTCCAAGAAGATGTAAATATTGATTCTCGATCGCTTCGGACGTCTAGGTAAGCTCCGGACGGAAGCTAGGCCTTTAGTGCCTCAACTCGGGGCTATTCGCGCCTTCAACGACATTTCTTCCTTAAGCTACTGGTTCTTGACGTCTATTTCAGCGTACAGAGTAGGCGTATGGCTACGCCCAGTCCATATGGCTTCCTCGACACGTTCAACTCCACAGGTGCCAGTCAAGAGGTGGCGTCGAGACTTATCGGCCCGCCCTTCGCAGTGAGCAGTTGCTGCTTTCCTCGGAACGGGAGAGGTTTCTGACATCTCCACTGCCTAAGGGATGGTTACTACACATGCTATTGTTTGGGATCATGATCTCGCAAGCCTTCGACTATGTGTACACGGATCTGTATCGTTCTGATGGAAAGAGGACCAAAGTGTGCTGATTGACTGGATAACAGACTTGAAGCTGGGCTAACCCTACTTTCTTAAAGATTACACTTGGCATAGTGGTTTTGTTTGACTTCTGCAGCACGGGCGTGTCGTTCGCCCAAGCCATGCACTACGGAACAAATCAGCAGCGCGACGCCAACACACTCTTATTGGGTGCGACAGCTTTGGATGCCCTGCCGTTTCTCTTTGGAGGACTAGTAGCTTTGATCGTTCAGCTGGCTTTGGCTGAGCGTGCCGCGAAAGTGGGCTTCGCAACTTTAGGAGGGTTCCGAACGTCGGCTCACATTCGTACCCTTTGTAGTTCTTCTTTGCGAAGCGGGGGCTGCGATGGATCTTCCTTGGAGTTGTTATTACTCTTGCCTTCATTGGCTGGGCTGCTTCTGTTGGTGAGTCAATTTAAGCGGTGATTGAGCTCAGTAGCTTACGTGCATTTCGCAGGCCTCGGTTTCATGTGCGCCGCAAGTATGAATCAAGCCTGGGAACATACTTGCTGACTCGCAAACGTTGGTTTTAGGTACGGCCTGTACGCCTCTGATCCGAGCAGCCCAATCACAGCGAATCCGTACACGTTCAACGTCCTGACCGGGACTTGGACATTCATCACTGCTTCGGTGGATTTAATCATCACAGCCAGCTTGTGCTTCGTCCTCAAGTCTGAGATGGCCGGATTCAATTCTGTCACAGACAATACTATACGGCAGTGCGTTTGCTCTCTTGGTTATTTGCTTCGTGTGCCGGTTGGAGGCACGCCACAGGGTAGCGGGTAGCTGGGCGGGGATACTTTAGGCAGTCACGAGGCCTGAGAGACAAACACTTACACTAGTGCCTCTTTATTTCCACAGGATAATGCATTTGGGAGCGGAAACTGGTGCTATGACTGCTGGTGCGTTTTCGCCCCATCCAACCGCCACCCCCGGCTTCGCAGAGCTGATACTTCTGTACAGTGACCGCACTGACAGCAGCCTTATCGGCGGTCTCTTTCCCGGCCTCCGACATTGCCAGTACCAACCTCTGTCTTACATGGACATCCCCACTCCCCTCTCTCTACTGTCTGTCCTACCTCGTAACGCTCAACGCCCGCGGCGAAAAACTGGCGTCCCGCCGAAAGAGCAGTTCAATGTCAGGTCCACGACGAGGCTCTGCGATAGGCTCAGCCGAAGTGGACCTCCAACGGGCGAGCGGAGTTTGGATTACGAGGGAGCAGGTGAAGAAGGTCGACGATGGAGATGTGGCGACTTGGAGTGGGCGCGCGGAGAGGAGCGCGAGGAACGATGCTGAGCATGGAATCGGCTCGACGGCGTATCGAGTGACTTTTCAGGAGAGGAAATCAGTGGAGTCTTCGCCGGAGATCAGCCCTTCGACCGGAAATGTTTGACGACGTAGTAACATGAGCAGTTTTATTGTTGTATTATTGAAAAGAATAGAGGCCAATGAATAGCATGCTGTGGACATCAGCCACTGTCAGCAGACCGTTACGGACTGATAGATGGGGTAGAAAGTAAAGCACCCATGTGTCATTTAGACAAGGAAGCGCGTGTTTTACGACTTTGCCACAAGCGTGACTACAGAAAATCTTTCAGCCAGATCTCAAGACCGCTGGAAATACCGAATACGTCTGGGAAATACTTCTGAGTGAGGCAATGTTCAAATCACTCCTTCCACTGTAAAGTTTGCCTGTTGTCTCACGCCCGCCGCTCGACCTTTGCTGCCTTCTTCTTCTTGTCCTCCGCCTTCTTGGCCGCATCGTCTCTGGATTCGCAGACAATATTGTCAGGATATAAAAAGCCTTGTGAGAAGAGTACTGACTTTTGCTTCTTCCGATCGCCGTCATCTCGATTCTTTTTCGCTGCAGCTTTCGAAGCTTCCTCAGCTCTTCGCTGCAGCTCTGCACCCTTTACCCGCGCGGCGTTCAGATTTGGGGCCATCAAAAGATCTGACAATAATGAGAAATCAGTGACTCGGTAAGTGCTCTCTCTTCATGATAACCCAGGTCCGGATGCACGTACCAACGCCAGCCTCTGCTTTCTTGCGAGCCTTCTTCGTCTGTAATTTGGGGTCTACGTAGACTGCCGACGGGACTTTGTCCGCTTCCATCCTCTCTTGTCGCTCCTCTTCAGTCTCCTCCTCTAGGTAACCATAACTCTGAACGATAACGAGGGGTCATATTCTGGCGACATGAGGCGCTCAAGCTCAAGAAACCCACCTTCAATAAATTAGCTTTCCGTGCCTCCTCTTCCTCTGGTGTAAGAACCTTTTTCGCGTTCAGAATCTCGACCGCTGATGAGACAGTTCGGAAGGTGCGGCGTGCCAGTCCTGTTGAGCACATTTACCTGCGAAACAGTGGCGGAAACACACCTCTTGCCTTCGCCTCCGCTCGCAAGGCTTCTGCTTCTAGCTCTTTCGCTTCTTGCTCATCCCTATAGTTCTGTGCTTCCACTAAAAGGTCGTCGACAGCAGCCCCGACCGTTTCTATCACCAAGTGCTTGGTTGTTAGCTCTCCGCTGGCCGAGCGGATTGAGCAGTGAACCTACGATCCTCCTCTGCTTCCAACAGACCCAGAATTGCACTCTTCTTGTCCTGAGAAGCAATTCATGGATGTAAGGAGGAAACCTGGTCTACAAATATCAGGAAGCGGAACGAACCTCTGTTTCAAAACTGTCCTCTTCAACGATGCCCAAAACAAACTCGACCGTAGAGGGATCGTTTTGAAGGCTTAGTGACGTGAGTTTGGCTGTGATGAGGTCCTCCAGGGAAGCGGGCAGGGACATTTCGACGTGCAGAGATGAAGTTTGAGTTCAACAGACGGGCAGCAGCTGCGGATGAGTTGCCTTGTGCGCCCGAGCTCAACGTCGGACTTGGACAGTACTGCCAGGCTGGCGAACGTGTTGGTGAGGATCAGCTGTGGTAAGCTGAGCAATGTCGCGACCTGACTATCGCTCTGGCGCCATTCCTCCGACTCCACCTCGCGACCAACGTCGACCCTCACTCGCACCGTCAAGACTCGGCCCGCCCAACAACAACTCGTCGTACAACTCGCAACAAGATCACTCGCAATCGCAATCGCAGTCTCGATCAGATCCACGTCGCGCAGGTGGAAGCTCAGGTGCTCTTCAAGCCGCACTTCAGTCAAATGGGAGCAGCACCAAGGAGGACTGGGCAGCCGATGAGCCGGCGAGTGCGTTGCGGTCGGTTGAGTCGGCGCTGTTCAAAGAACTGACGTGATTTTTGGTCCGCGTTCAGTGCTGGCACTGTATGGCCTCACAACTCTGTCTCCGGTTTGGCTTCTTCTGTGCAGAGCATATTAGCTAGAGGCTGACCCCGCGCGCGCGTCAACAGACTGAATGGCAGGACACAGCAGCGGCCGAGGATGGGTCATCACCGAGAGCTGAGGGAACGGGACCTACAACAACAGGTGCTACAGGAAGGAAAGGCGACGAAAATGATCCATTGGGGCTCATGCGCGGAGGCGTCCTCGCGTGAGTAGCATTTGTCAGGTCCAACGGCGTGTGGGGGGTCGACGGAAATGCATGCTGATGAGTCATCCTCATTCTCCAGAGCCAATCCTGACCTTCCCGGCGATATTCGTGAGCGTTGGGGAGGCGCTACTTCGACAACCCAGCCTAACTCTTGTCGTCCGCCTTGCCAGGTTCTGCCGTCTTACTTCACTCCAAAGCTTTTGACCCCAAGGTTTTCCTTTCCACCGTACATCCTAATGCTACTTTTAAGGATCTGAATATCGGTACGTCCTTTTCCCGCTGGGCGGTGAACTATAGCTGACTAGATGGTTTTACCTCAAAAGGTCGCGAGCGCCTGAAGGACTCCCTCGAACAGCGATCTGGAGCTCTTCAGCAGCTGGTGTCAGCAGAATGGGATCGATTCGTTGGCGTCAAGAATGCTACCGAAAGTAAGATACCCCAAAATCATTCGCGCCCCGGATCACTGACGAGGGAAGTCTTCGCAGCGGTCTATGAGGAAATGAAGCAAGGACCGCTCGCACCTGGGGAGGAGCACGGAGTAAAGGACGTGCGAGAAACTTTGCGCTGTAAGCATCACTCCCCACCGCGATATCGTAATTTATGTTTACACTCTCCTGGTCTTGCAGTGGCGTCATCCAGAGCAGACGCCGTCTTCCAGCCAATTCTCGACGCAAGAACAAAAGCCGAGCGACTGAAGAGTACTCTCGGCGTTTTCGAGCGAAGCAAATTCTTTTTCAACCTCCCCGGTATTCTCGGCGAGGCCGTCGAAACCGTGAGCTTACTGATAGGCGACGTCTTAAACACTCGCGAGGCCCGACTGAATGCTTTCTGAATGATCTGCAGGGAAAGTACGACGTCGCTCTTCAAGCATATAAAAAAGGTCGGTATATCCTAGCCTCGCGTCCGGCACAGCTTCTAGGCCTTCCCGTCGCGACGACTGTGCAGCAGCAGCAACAGCAGAAGCGCATCTACGACAAGGTTCGCCCAATCTATGAGATCTCTTCGACTACATCTACTACTGATTCCTCCTCATAGGTCTGGGGACAGGTAGAAAAGATTATTGGCGACCTCCGCGCAACCTTAGGCAAGCGGCTGAGGGACACTAAGCGAGGTCTCGACGAGGTTGAGAAGACAATCGAGTGAGGCTTTGTTTCATCGGCCTTCGATTCCACAGCTTCTGATCCCCCCCTATCACAGAATTCTGTTGGAGCTTGACCCGTCAGATGACCCCGTTTGGATCTTCTTCGATACACAACATCGGCATATCCTCCATCTCCTGCGAACTTCTGCAGATGCTTCCTCGTCTCGGATACGAAGTCAGTCACCAATCTTGTTTATGTCTATCCGCACCAATGCTAACAACCCTTCAGTTGCTATGGATCAGTTACCAGAAGAGGATTTGGAGGATCGCAAGGTGGCAGCAGACCTTCGCACGAGTGTTGCAAGTCTCGAGTCACTGGACGGCGAGAGAATCCGAGGTACGTTCCACTCTTCTCAACGAATTGGAAAGATTTCTTACTCGCTTTTTCAGAATCCGGGGCTGGCTCCGAAATCTGGAAACTCATCTTCGACCTGGTGCGGAATTTATCCGAAGTCATCTTGCAGACCTTGCCCAGCTTCTGGAAGGTTGCGAAGGGCTACATGGAGGGAAAATACCAGAAGGTGCGTGGCGTCGTCAGTGATCTCCTCGTTTGATATTGTATTTACAATCTCGGAACAGAAAAACGGTGGACAGGTTCAAAGTGCGAGCAGTCGACGCAGTCCTACACAGTGCCGGGTCATGACTCAAGACATCGTCACGCTATACGTTTCCCTCCTCTCTCAATTCTTCACTCTATCATCATCAACTCACTCGCCTGCCCCTCCGCTGGGTACGGCCAGCGCAAGCGACCCAACAGCAGTCATCGCCCTACCGCCCTTCGTCCCACCGAGTTCCAATGCCCCAACTATTTGTCACTGGCTCCTCAAAACACTCGGGGAAATGTCAGAATGTGTGAACGATGTGGGCGCGTTGGAGCTGGCGGGCGAAGCGAGCAATAGTCTGAAGGAACTCCTTGCGAGCACTCGATGGAGGTTCATTGAGGCGACGTGCGCTGCGTGGGTTCGAGGTAAGTTGATCATGTAGACCGAAACCCGGCCCCTCTGACCACTCTTTTTCCTTTAGATGCAAAAGTGTTCTATCGTCTCGAGACCTGGCGCCCAGACCCGGATGAGCCCTCGACCACAATCTACCTGCGACAGCTGGCCGCCTTCCAACGCTTCTGTGCCATCAGTGCGTACCGGATCGCGGGTGGGACCGAAGAGCGCGCCAATGCGGCTCTTGCGAATGCGTCTGGTGCAACTCTTTCAGGAAGGGGGCGTCAAGAAAGCGTGAGTGCTCCATCCGACTGCACCACAGTGGATTTCATCAAGCCTTCTGATCTCTCGCACCGCAGGAGATCCCTTCGGAGTTCGTTCGCAAGATCAAGGCTGCTTTCTTGGATGGCCTTTATGCTTTCCTTGACGGACTCGTTCACGTCGCTTTTTCGGACCCGGAAAGCATATTCACGACCGGAAAGTCAGCTGCCGCACGTATCGGCAGGGGAGACGGTCGCTCGAAAGAAGCTGATGTTTCCAACGTCGTGAGCCCC
This sequence comes from Phenoliferia sp. Uapishka_3, assembly GCA_035521515.1. Classification (NCBI taxonomy): domain Eukaryota; kingdom Fungi; phylum Basidiomycota; class Microbotryomycetes; order Kriegeriales; family Kriegeriaceae; genus Phenoliferia; species Phenoliferia sp. Uapishka_3. The sequence continues at coordinate 23,427 of JASZXU010000052.1, forward strand.
ACCTTGCTCATCGGTCGCCAGACTTGCACTAATCCGGCTTTTTTTTCCAGGATGTTCGGATCCTTCTTACAGTCTCGAACCTCAGCTACCTTCGCACCACCACAATCCCTCGCTTGATAAATCAGTTTCAAGCGGCCTTCAAAGAAGAGATACCGCAAGATGTCGAGATGCTTATGGAGGTCATCAATCAACTTGACAGCATTCTTTTTGATGACTATGTCAAACGAAAAAGTGCAGACGTTGCCAAGATTATCAAGCAGGGTGTGCTGGGTGGTATGGTCGATTGGTACGAGGCGCCAAAGCCCACAGGTAATGTCTTCCTCGCTTTCGGAGCTCCGTAAACTGATTATATCAATTTCTTCAGAGGTCCACCCGTTTATCTACGACGCACTTCTCTCGCTCGTCCTCGTGCATGCCCAAGTCTCTGAAACGGCGCGGCCGCTCGTCGCACGCACTCTTGGTAGTCTCGTCGAAGAGCTCGCTCGCGTTTCTTTAGAGGCCTTCTCCAAAGTCGAACGTTTTGGTATGGGAGGAATGCTCCAGGTGAGTAGAGAACAAAGTGAACTCATAGGGGCGTCAAGAAGGCTAATCTACACGTCCTGGCAGGCCACACTGGAGATCGAATTCATGCATCAAACTCTCTCGCAGCACGTGAGCCCCGTCGCCGACGACACCCTTCAATCGATATACAAGACCATTTCTCGCTCGTATTACCGCAAACCGACGGCCAACAGCTCTGGAGAGCTTCAACAGGAGCTCGAAGGCTTAAAACGAACTCTGGTATCTTCTCGCCGCGCTACGGCACTTCAATTCCTGGCCTTCAGGAAAGTCAAGGAAAAAGTTGTTGAGCCTGTCAGTCTTTAGTACATTATTGGAGTCTCATGTACCAGACTGATTGTCGAAGCTTACAGTCAACGGAGGGGTCCGCAACAGTGGCGGAGGGGGCGAAGAGCAGGGCATGATGGCTGGGATAGTATAAATGTAGACTTAGTTTCAGTTTTGTTTGCAGTATACCCCAGTTTGCTGTCTTGCAGTTTCTCTTGAGTTTTGCGCCACAGGAGCTAATCGCCCCTCCGACGCGCCGACTTTTTTCGCCGTCGAAGCCGTCGCCGTTCCATCCTTCCTTCCCCTCCCAGCACACCCGACACCTTGCCTCGCTCGCATTTTACGAATTTATCTTCTCCTTCGACGAACACCTTCCATCGGTAGCCCTCCCCAACTCCATACAAAGCACCAAAGGACGCGCTCTCCACCGGCCACTTCAGCAGGATGAAGTACATTCTCGTTTCGGGAGGTGTGATCAGTGGTATCGGAAAGGGTGTAAGTAACTCCTTTCTGTGGAAGAAGCCCCGGCTGACCCCCTTCCTTGCTGTCTACAGGTGATTGGTGAGAGCCGGCTACTGTTACTGTTGACTCGGTGAACAACTTAGCTGAACCGCCGCCGTCCAGCTTCTTCCACTGGTCTTCTCCTCAAGACCCTCGGCTTGAATGTCACCGCCATCAAAATCGACCCTTACATGAACATTGATGCCGGCACGATGTCGCCAACTGAGCATGGTGAGATTTCATGCGCTGCCGTCCACTGGCGTTGAGCTGATAGGCTTCGGATGACTTGTAGGCGAGGTGTTTGTGCTCGACGATGGAGGAGAAGTTGATCTCGATCTGGGAAACTACGAGCGCTACTTGAACGTGACGCTGGGACGGGAAAACAACATTACCACTGGCAAGATTTACCGCGAGGTTATCGAGAAGGAGGTGCGTGAAGTTGGGCCCTGGTGTGCAGTTGTGCATTCGGAGCTGATAGATGGGATTGCAGAGGCGAGGTGATTACCTCGGCAAGACGGTCCAGGTCATCCCCCATGTCACGGACGCCATTCAAGATTGGGTGGAGCGCGTTAGCAAGATCCCCGTCGACGAGTCCGGATTATCCCCAGACGTTTGCATCATCGAAGTGAGAAAAATCATGAGAATATGCTAGCTCTAAGAACCTGTTCTGACCCATCTGGATTGATAGCTTGGTGGAACCGTCGGTGATATCGAGTCGGCACCTTTTGTCGAGGCCATGCGACAGTTCCAATTCCGCGTCGGACATGACAACTTCGCTCTCATTCACGTCAGTCTCGTACCCGCCATTAACGGCGAGCTCAAGACGAAGCCAACACAAGCGAGTATTCGCGACCTTCGGGGCCTTGGACTCACTCCCGACCTTGTGCGTAGCTTCAGGGTTTGGATGAAAAGTCTACGTTACTTACCATCATTTTTCTGTCCAGATCGCCTGCCGATGCCCTGCCCCTCTTCCCCTTGCCGTCTCCGCCAAAGTCTCGATGTTCTGTCATGTCGCAACTTCGCAAGTCCTCGCTGTCCACGATGTCTCATCGCTCTACCATGTTCCTCTCCTCCTCAAGGAGCAAGGTCTCATCCAGTACCTACAAACACGCTTGAAGTTGGCCGACGTTGCCATGACCGCACCGAGGTTGCAACGTGGTGTCAAGCTCATGACGATGTGGAAGGCCTTGACCGTCGGGTATGTGCTGTTCGGCTCTACCACGGAACCCAGAGCTGATACACCTTTCTACAGACATGATCGACTTTTCGACAAAGTGAACATTGTCCTGGTGGGCAAGTACACCGCCTTGCAAGATTCGTACACATCCGTCGTGAAGTCTCTCGAGCACGGCGCACTTCAATGTTCGCGAAAGCTCACCATCACAGTTCGCACTTTTATCTCCTCCCTGTCGGAGTATCTTCCGGAGCTGAACTGCTCCCTATTTTTAGTGGGTGGAAGCATCCGATCTCGAGCCTGAGGCACAGAATGAGCGTCCCAAGGAGTTCCACGCCGCTTGGCAAGCAGTGTGCACAGCGAAGTGAGCAGATGAAGGTGTGGTTATCTTTGCTTCCTCACTGACCCGTCCTTTATCTCAAAGCGGAATTCTGGTACCGGGAGGCTTTGGGCTGCGAGGCACGGAGGGAATGGTACGTCGGAAAAATTGGCTCCCGAGTTTTCTTGATCTCATAGAGGTCACGTTGCTAGATCGCAGCCGCAAAGTGGGCTAGGGAGAAGAAGGTTCCGTACCTTGGTATTTGCCTTGGCTTCCAGGTGGCGGTCATTGAATATGCCCGAAATGTTTGTGGCCTGGCTGGTAAGTTGTTTTTACATTAACTCTTCATTATCATCATTCACTGATCTGTTCCAAAACTTTTAGATGCGCACTCGGCTGAGCTCGTCGAGGACACACCTCACCCAGTCGTCATTTTCATGCCCGAAATCTCCAAAACACACTTGGGCGGTACGATGAGGCTCGGGTTACGACCAACCATCTTCCAGGAGGATACCGAGTGGTCACATGTCCGACAGCTGTACGGAGGTGCGAAGGCTATCTGGGAGCGCCACCGTCACCGCTACGAAGTCAACCCAGATTACGTTGACCGAATTGAAGCCAAGGGGCTCATCTTCACCGGCAAGGACGAGAAAGGAGTGCGTATGCAGGTCGCGGAACTCAAGGGTATGTTCTACACGTTGATTCGCCACCTCTGCTCTGAGTAACTCATATGCGTTCTCTAGACCACCCGTATTACGCTGGACTTCAGGCGCACCCAGAATTCTGCACTCGCCCCCTTAACCCTTCCCCTGCCTACCTTGGATTCATCGCCGCTGCCTCAGGGTGCCTCGACGAGCAGCTTATCAGGCAGAAGGCGTACGTACCGCCGCACCCCGAGTCGCACCTCAAGTTCGCCAGCCCAATCGGCGAAGCTGAGGAGTCATTGGCTGAGCAGTAAGCAACAGAGGCAGCACGTCTAGGTCGGTATAGAGGAATAATGAAATAAAGGCTGGAGCACTACGTTTGCCCAAGGAATTAGAAGTGATAGGCTTGATTGGGGTCCATCCGCGCGCGTTGGCTTATGGTGATTTCCAGACTGGCAGGCCGCTTTCTCACTGCACAGCGGCGTAAGCGGGCAACATCTTTCATTCTTTCTTACGCTTTCCCACAACCTTCTTATAGGCCAGGTGGCGACTCAGTGGCGACTCGGACTCTCACCCTAGGCAGCGGGCAGATAAACCACACTGAAAAACAAATCCAAGAAGTCGCCAGCGGGTGAAGAAGGACACTAGAAGGTGTGCCTCCTTCGGGTCCTTCCCTTTTTTTCTCTTCAAGGCGCAAGGTAGGATATGCGTTTGGGATCATCGCTTTTGTCGTCAAAAGAGGATCGCGCCACTATCGCGCCACTATCATGCCCCTCCCTTTCTTTTCTTTTTGAAATCTAACTGCGAAAGCTTGAACTGGTGTACCTCAGGTTCCTTACTGGAGGCAGTGATACATAGCGTTCTCTACTTTTATCAAGTGCTGCTTATGTCAAGACTCTAAGAGCAAGTGGATTCCGTGGCCCGTAGCGGGTTTTCTTCCGGGAGGTCAAGGACCCGACAGTCTCTCAGGAACAAAGTCGGACCCCCCTTAATTCGTGGCTTGCACTTCTCCCCACCTTTCAAACACCTCACGCCCAAACCACACGCACAACAATCGTCGCTTCCACTTGGCAAGGATGCCCACCAGCCGAGGTGTGGCAATTGTGGATGCTGTAATCACCGCTGCGGTGCGTCTGCGTCTCTTTCCTTTCTACCAGATCCGTTGTATTCGCGTGCTGACTGCACTTCCCTTGGAAGTCCTTCGTCGGGGGCAGTGGAATGATTATAGGGTTCGCAACGTCTTCTCAGCAACGACTTCGGCAAAAGATGGTCCTGGGGCTCGGAATGTGCGACACGCTGCAAGCGATAGTGGTTTTGTGCGGTCACTTCTGCCCGCTCGTTGCTACTCTTACTCGGCGCTGACGATATATCACGGGTGAAACAGAGTGGGGACAGTTCGTTACTTACGAGGTGTAACTCTTGAGCCTCACGAGCTTGCCTGCTACGTCTCAGGGTTGTTTTGTAGGTTGCTGCCCAGGATATCCGGAGAAGCTGTCCTAGCGGAACGCTAACATTTGTTTCATCTTCCTAGACCAGGTAAATACACGATGGGCGAGGAAGCTGTCGCTCAGTTTTTCTACAATGATTGCTGACAAGCTACCCTGCAGACCTGCGTTGTTGTCAGCGCCGGGTGGACTTTGAGGTGGGCACAGCCCAACGGCTGTTCTATGTCAAAGTGCTGATTATGTCGAGTTCTCGTTAGCATTGCGCTCGTGACGTATGTCACCTTGATTCATCCCATGTCTCGGGCATCGGAACTTCTTGAACATCGGCACGCCACCAAAATCATTTGGGCCATTGTGTGGCTCACAGGTCTCATCCCTGCGTCGGTGGGGACGGTAAGTTAAAGCTTCCGTCCGTCTAAGCGAGATGACCTGATCTCTTTTCGCAACCCAGGCTTTGTTCACCATGAGTGATTTTGGAGGATTATGCTGGTATACGCCCAACAAGCTTCCCTCAAAGCTCATGATCTTTGTACCGCGAGCCGCCACACTCTTTATCACCATCATACTTTGTAAGTTTCAGATATGTTGCTCAATGCTCAGAAAGCTCATAACTGAGTGCGCACTTCTGCCTAGATCTTCGCCTCTTCGTATTCTTTAGGATGCGAGACGGAGGCATCCTGCACACTTCGGGAGACACTGGCTCCGAAAGCATTCCCGGCATAGGCTCCGTACCCTCCCGCCAACAAAGCCGGCGACCGTCGCTGGGAAGATTTCTTCAGCGACTGCGAAATTCTGAGGAACCAACAAAGTCGCCATCGGCATCAACCCATTCCGACCCGCCTCAGCCTACTGAGGAACTCATTACAATCACCTCTATCGCCTCTTCTCATCTCCCAACGAATCCTAAAATTCGTTCCACAAACACCTCAGTCTTCGTCACTCTACCGAAAACATCTGAGCCCGCCGAATCAGACGGCTCAGGGGAAGAAGGTCCCGACACACCCAACTCCGACCTACCTGCCTTCATTGATCGCACAGAACATTCCAAAAGAATAAGCACAATTGAGCAACATCAAATGGCGATTCATCGACCACCATTGCCCCCATATCCTCCGCAACGGAAACGACTCAGTCCGCACCAGATAGCAAGGCGAACTAGCACTTTGATGATGCTTTGTGCGTAGAGTGCCCGGAGATGTTTGATCCTTTCGGATCGACTAATCTCATCCAATGTTACAGATCCACTAGCATATCTTTTACTATTCAGTGTGGCGGTCGGCAGGGTCGGATTACAGCTAAAAACGAATAAGCCGACCCACCCAGCCCTCACTAATATTGCGAGGCAAGCTGAGACGAGATTTGTCGATTCGTTTATGCTACTAACAGACACCTTCGTCCATTCCGGCAGATGGCTGGTCTTCGCTCAGGGACTTGTAGACGGCTTGATATACTTCGTTATAGAAGCGCTCTTCAGACGAAGCTCCCGTGGGCGTATATAGAATGTAGATCGCTGTGACGCTGTAACTAAATTATCCGCATATTTCATTTTTGAACATTTACGGTTGACTCCTGTGGGCACAAGTGCCATCAGCTCTAAAAAGCCGACCCAAATGCTGTCTCGTTCAATGCGTTGAGAGCTGATTGCACGTTTGGCTGAACGTGAGATGCTTGTGATGAGGCAGAAACGTGTGAGCTGATGCGAGTGGAAAGTTTCGAGAAACAGAGATTCTCTCACAATCGCCAGAGAGCTTCAAGACACCGCTCTTATCAAGACGAGCTAGCACCGCCGGTTGAACGTGAGCCCAATATATCTAAACGCAAAGAAAATAAGTCAAGACCCAAAGACAAGTACAAGCGGGAACGAGAGGGCCTCACCAGCACAGATCGGGCAGCGTACGCCTCGACCACCTCAGTAATGAGTTGTAGAGCGGAAGCGTCAATATCTATACAAGTGCAGTGATCAGCGAGACTCATATGAGTCTGAGTCTCAAAGTCTAACCTCCAGTATCTTGGAGGGAGAATATTATAACAGACGCCTCCGCCCGGCTGGGTGCATCTGAAGGGTGGTGACGTCCTTTGCCATAACGCTCCAGGCGTCTCAAACGCTCCTTTAGGGCTCCGGCATTTGCTTGAAGGGTTTGAGTTTGTAGAAAGGGATCAGAGGGGTGTACCTTGAGCGTTGGAACGCGGAACTAACCAAATGTCAGCGACGAGTCTCGAAGCCGAACGATCAGAACTCCAGGGATTTCCTCGGACGGAAAGAAGCCATCGTCCTCATCGTCATCGAGCGGCTCGTAGTATTGTGTGCCAGGAACGCGTCCAAGGATCGACACCTAGGACACCCGTGTAAGCACTTGTTCGGGTGAAGCGTCAACGACGAGGAGACGGGCGCACCCGCATCGAAGCACTCTGTTTGATACAAAGCACCATAGAGACCGCGACAGAAACGACAATCCCAACCTGGGCACTTGAAGTTAGACTTTCCAGAGCAAGACTGAGAAGGGCGGGAACGCTCCACCTCAACGCTGATGAAAAAGGTGAGCAAAAACGTCAAAATCATCAGGCCAAAGTCGACCCAGGCCTCCATCTTCCAGAAAAACTAGTCAATTTGATTAGCTTGTGCTCTTTCTGATTGAGCTGAGCCACTGTAGTACCTTCACGTCGTGTGGGACCTCCGCGAGAATGGAAAAGACGACGACCACAACTGTAGTTTGTGAAAATTTTGGTCAAAATTCTTCCTCGAGCCACAGGCGGAGGGGGTAAGCTTACTGATCGAAGCGAGAATAGCCTTCGGAAGATAGAAGAGGAAGCCGAGCAGGAAGTAGGTCACAAATAAGACAAAGGCGCCGGTGAGAAGGGAGGTCATCTGAGTGGTAGCACCAGTTGATCCAGCGAGTCTTGATCGGGTGATGGATCCATCTAAAAAGCCCGCAAGGCGGAGAATCAGTAAGGATTGACCTGCCACTGCCTTGGGATGCATCCTACAGCCTGGTAGGGTGCCGGTTACCATGGAGGCGACGACATTTGCGGCACCAATCGCGCTGACGAGGTTCTTGCATCAGCAATCGCGACTCGAAATCGCGTGAAGGAAAAGAATTTACACAAGCTCGCGATTGGGGCTGTGTGGAGGATGAAAGTCAAGTCAGCCAGCGTTTGGGAAATCAAGTAGCAGGGACCTGTACCTCACTGGGTAGCCATAGCGACTTGCGCAGTCCTTAGCTCCTACAATTGAGTCAAGAAAACCGAGAATAGCAATAACCGTGCTGGTCCCGATGCACTTTTGTAAGTACCCGCCGGCATTGGTGAAGGGTAACGAAAGTCGCGCCTCTCCCGCAGAAACTTTTCCTAGAACGTTCAAGCCGCGCTGGTCCCAGTCGAATACCGCAGTGAGGACTATTGAAAAATGCTCGTGAAGGTCTAACCCAACCGAAGTTTGCAGAAGCTTACTAGTTGATGCGATGACAACGACAAGAACTCTGAAGGACCAACGAGACAATTCGTCAGCTCAAACGGCAGGCCTGAAAGACCGAGAGCTTGCATACTCCGGAACGTAAGCAAGCCAGGTGAATCCCCTGCGACTCATAAGGCGCCCTTTGAACATTTTCGCAAGGACAAGGACGGCAAGAGCGCCGAGGCTGACTGCCAACGTCAAGATATGCGTTTGCCCCAGGTTCTCCAAGATGAAGCCAATCTTTTCCACCATCGACTCGGCAGGCGGGGAGGTGGCGGCGAGGGCTTGTTCGAGGCCGAGAATGGGGATAGCTTGACCGATAAAAATGACGAGACCGACAGCGGTGATGAAGCCTCGAAGTAGGGCCTTGTTGACAGGAAAAATTAGATGTGTGCGGCATCAAGCGAGGGAGAGGAAGGTAGGTACCCGTGAGAGAACGGCGTCTAAAAATCCAAGACGCATGAGGCCGAGACTGAAAGAAGCAACGTCAGTAAACTTGCTTTATTTTATGTCTTTGTGGAAAACGATACCCGAAAGTGATAATACCCGCCTCGAACGTTAAGCACTGGACAAAAACGATTCAGGCTCGAAGTTCAGGCTTTGCCGTTTCATGGCGGGCACGTACGGTGGAAATCATCTGATTAGATCAAGGTCAGTCTGAGCTGTTATACTTATTGACCAAAGCACTGACCATGGCAAGCTTCATTTTTTGTGCAGCGGTCATTTCTCCGTGGGCGTGAGTCTCTTCTGCGATGAAGGCAGTGATAGCTTGGCCCGTGATAAGTGAAAGGGCAGCTTCTGGGCCAACACTGAGCTGTCGACACGTTCCCAGTACCGAATCTGAAGAATGTGAGCAAAATCAGTTACAAAATTCAACTTTCAGTGGCGGAACAGCGTCTCACAGACCATCGCTGGAATCGCAGCGCCGAATAAGCCATTCACGGGATCCACTTGGGCCAAGTTGGTAGCGTAAGACATCGATTGTGGTACACTGCATTGGAAAAGAGCGTCTGAGTGATTGATTGGGCAGCTCAGCGAGGCAGAACCTTACATCAAGCTCGTCATCTGTGAGTTGCGAAAGTCAACGATAGGCGTTGCCCAACTGCTTCGATAGACAGAGACTGACAGTGAACGCGGCCACTACATCACTTCGAAATGCAGCAAACGTGTAATCTGGAAGCCAGTTTAAGACCTATAAAATCCCGTCACTTTAGCTGTGCGCTCGACGAGCTCCCCGGCCCCCACCCTCGTTGAGAGTGCTTACTGGAACGTAGTAACGGGACCTGGTGCTGAATGTCTTCCAGCTCTTGTTTCTCCTTTCTTTCCTCTCCTTCTTTCTCGCCACGGATGCCGAACGAGCGAGCCTGGTGGGCAGGGTCGCTATCACTGCGTAACGGACGCCGCTCCGGGATCAGCGCTCCGCTCATCTCGCGCCGCACTAATACCAGCTCGGCCCACCATCATCTTGACCAGAGGTCGTGCTGTCTACTGTTCCATAGCGAGGAGCGTTGTAAATGGCGTTTTCGTCGATTTGCGAGTCGAGCAGGGAGGTATTCTCGTCCTGGTGAGGCGTGTCGTCGCTCGCGAATGAGTGTGGGGTCGAAGTTCCGCTGAAGGGTGGAGCAGCCAGCGCTCCGTTCTTCGGCATTTGCTAGTTCAGCAATTGTAGGCAGGCAGCAAGTTGGGAAAGCGCTTGGGGCAGCCAGCCGTCCGTAGCGAAACACCGCCGCTTGTAAGCTTCTCGGACCCGGTCCCGGTCAACCAAGGGTACGCACGGATCGGATTTCCGCCCAAAATGCCGAACATACCAGCTGGTATGTCACGCCCATTGCAGCTGCGGGGACGAAATTTTGATTGCGCAGTGACTATGTGGGAATGACTAGATCAAAACTGGGCGGTGTCGTGGGCATCCAAGCGAGGTCCGGCTGTTGGGCCAGTCGCATGGTGGAGGGAGTGGACTGAGAGCAATTTGGAGCAATAGATTAGCATTCAGTAGGTTCGTGAATGAAAGGAAATATGGGCCTACGCTTCTGGGCTCCTCCGAAACTCGCGACTTTGGCGAGCCGGGCTTTGATCTTCTTTCTGAAGTTCTCGCGAATCGTCCACGCTGCCTGGCAACGGTTGAAAGGTGGCACTGAGGGGGAGTTGGTTGACCGAGTCGAGGGAGTATGGTGAGTTAGGGTTACTTTGGGGTCGGGGCAGTCTGCCATGATTGGAGTGAGGCGTGAAGAAGTGTGAGAGAGAGGGGCAGAGGCGGGCTCGGACCTGCGTCTGCGGACCTGCACTGCACCGCAGGCTTCACGCTTTCTCTTCTGTTGTCAACAACAACTCGGCTGCAGCCATGGTACAAGACCAGAGTCCAACGCCCCGCGGTTTCGAGCGTTCTCCGTCGCTCGACTTGGTCGCCCTCACGGCTCGTGCGAACGTCAAAGCTCCCATTCGCGCCCCCAATCCACCTCGCTCCTGCGGTCAGACTACCGGTCTTGACACTTCGACGTAAGGGCTATCGAGATCTTCTGCGTTGGGCTGCTGGCTGATGCTCAATTTTTTTTCAGTCTTGTGAGCATGGATTCAAGTCAACATGTTGACACCCAGAAGTATCTCGGGCTGGCGAGTCACAGGTATGCCCGAGTGCAGGAGTTCAAATCAGCACCTTTGCCCACTCTGAAAGAATCCCGACCTACCTCATGTGAGATCTTCTTCAGTCTCGTTGAGGGACTGGTCTGATTTGGTTTTCGGTCTCCAGCCCCTGCAAAGCCGGCGCTGAGCTCGGATTCAGTGGACGTAGAGCCCGTCGCAAAGCCTGTAGACGAAGACAGTTCGCAGTGGAACGGCCCGGTGGATCGAGGAGTCATTTATGATGGATTTCAGAAGTATGACTTGGCAGCTGAGCGTGATGCAGAGCTGGCGGCAGTCAGTGAGTTCTTTCCGGTCTTTGTTTGATGGGAAGGATGAGGGGGGCTGACGTCTTTTTCCCGTCAGATCGCTTGGTGGACGACTCGCAGAATCGTCCGGTGGCAAAGGCTTCACGCGCGAAGCCTTATGTCCTTGTGCCGCCGACCGTGGCTACTCATCTTCGCAAGGCGACAAAGCATACGAGTGGCGTCGAGAACATCGCTCCCGTGAAGAAAGGCTTCGCCCGTCGCCAACTCGATGCGCTTCGAGACCGCCAGAAGGAGGTGGAGGAGAATGAGCGTGTCAACGAGGCGGAGAAGGAGAAGATTCGGGAGCGCGAGCAGCGGGAGCGTAATGCGGAGCTTCAGGAGGAGAGGAAGCAGGCCGAACATTTGCGCGTGTTTGAAGCTAGGATGCGATTCGCTCAGGAAGCCAAGGACTACCATGCAGAGATGCTCAGGGCGGCTTGGGCGAGGGACACGGCGACGTGGGAGAAAATTGCGGAGGACCTTAACAGGCTCATGTGTGAGTGTAGGTACCGGTTCCCTTGCTCTGTTTAGCTTTGGCTGCTCTGTTCGCAATTCAATCGTCTATTCAGAAGCCTTTTATTTGCATCAATGGTTTTCTACGGTTGAGAGAGACGCTTTGACTGTGTCCTTCACTTGCTTTGCCGCTCGCTTCTTCTCTTTAAGGATGCCCCATTCGACCTCCTGCTCCCATATTGAAAACAGTGATGCTTCCTCGGCTGTAATGAGTCCGTGAAGCTCAGAGTGTAGATGGATGTAGTGGTGTCGCGCGTAAACTCGCCAGATGTTGGTTTGACAGCGCTCGCAAGTGATGATGACGTTTGATGAAGGGGCGTCCTTGGTGGATCGGGCAGCGGCGGCGTAGGACATCGTCTTGCTAGGTTGCCATTTGCAGTTTGTGTCGAACTTGGGCTCCTTGCGAGTTGTGCCGGAGAGACTGGTTGAGCAGTTGATGCCCCCACAGAAACCGCACGAGTTGGGAGGGAGCTGATGCATTTGGGAATTAGTAATGATGCCGCTTGGTATGTCAAATAACGTACACCAGGGAAGGCCTTGAGACCGGTTCGCTCCTCGAGTTCGGGTGAAGTGGTGACAATGTTATGGAGTGAGAGATGGTGACGTGCGTCTTTGATGAGAAGTCGGGCGGTACAGTTGATGACTGGGCACTCAAGATGTTCGATGGCAACGGCCGGGAGGTTGAGTGCTCTTGGAATGGCGGGTGTAGACGTGGGTAGGTTGGGGCGCGAGGAAGTATGGGTGCTGGAACGCTGAGGGGCTGTCGCGGGGAGGGAGTGAGTAGAAGCAAGTGAGGTTGAGAGGGCATTAAGCTTACTGGTGCCATAAGGAAATAATTGCGACTTCCCTGGGACTTTCTTGATGGGCTTGCGCAACGAGTCGGCAGACGCGATCAATCTCGCAAAGATGTCTTCCAACGATTTCGCAGGGTAGCGGACTCGTTCAGTTTTGTCCGCCTTGATGCCAACAACAGCGCTTGTGACGACCTCAAAGTCCGCGCCGTTGATTGGCATCATGCGACCAGGCAGACCAAAGTTGACAAAAGACTCCGTGAACTCCCAGCCGGCGGGACTCGCTCGCTCCACTAATGCCGCCTCGCCATCTGGCCCAACATCTTCCACCCTCCAAATCTCTTCAGGGCTGGGGATAAGCTGCATCACGCGAGTGCTGAATCGTACTCCAGAGTCGGCTTGGCGCTCGGTAGGGATGGCGTCGGTGAGCCCACCTTCGTGACCGAGTGTCATGATGCTGCCGAGGGCGAGAGATGGGCGATTTTCGGAGCTGAGGAGGAATGCGATGGTTGTTGACTCCGTAATCCAGTCTCCGTCGTTGAGCTCGGTCGGGTCGAGAGTGTGAGAAGTGGTAGACGCGATCGACTTATTTGCGTTTCTGCTGCCCCCGTTTGCATATCCAGCCGCCCGACGCATTCGCTCTTTGGACTTCTTAACATTCACTTTGCCATCCTTAAGTCCTCTACAGAATGCGGCCTTACGTAGCTGGCGACCGTTGCCGAGCGTTGTGTGCGTGCGGTTGAGCTTCCTAGTTGGTGATTTGGCCTCCGGCTAGCTCCAAGAAGTCAGCATGAGAGTCTTTGAGTTGAAATGACCAATACACACCTCTACTTCTTCTTCCTCCCACTCCTCGTCAATATCTGCTTCCGCTTCCATTTCTCCACCAATCTCATCGTCAAAAAGACGATCTGCGTCCGAGGTCTCACGCTCGAGAGAAAAATCATCGCTTTTGTCCACTGAGTCGGAGCCAGTGGATGCCAACGGAGCATCACAGAAGAAAGGCAATAAAAGGCTGGGAAGCCCTGGGACTTCTTCGCCTTCCGCCGTGGTCGGGGAGCCAGTGAGGCCAAGTTCCTCAGCAGCAGGGTCGGCGGTGATGTCGTTCTCGATGACTGCCTCCAGCGTAGTAATAGACTCGTCGACTTCGGAATTCACGTCGTCAACTCCACCATTCAAATGCTTCGCGCCAATGTGGCCGTCGCCATGGGGGCTCAGAAGGTCGATCCCTGGAGTCGACAAAAGGGCATCGAGATCCACTTTTCCTTCGGAGATAGGATTCGAGTCCAGAATACTTTGTGCGGATTTGAGAGCGCTTGCCCACACCGCGTCCAGGTCGACGTCACCGACCCTTCGCGACCCAGTCTCGTCCCGGGGCCGAGCCTCGTCGAGCGCACGCGGGGTAGAGAAGTCCAGACGTCGATCCTCTAGCGTCCAGTCCGGATATTCCTCTTGAATTCGGGTAATGATTAGGGCGCGCCCGGCCTTACGAGGCAGAGAGGCGGCAGTGACTGTCGAGTCGTTGGATAGAGTGCGGATGATGCCGAAAAGCGCTTCCAGGGAATTGCTGCCAAACTGGCTGATGAAGAATTGATAGTCGGCTGAGCACAGCTTGGCCTTGGCGAGACAGAAGATAATGTTTTTGATGGAGGTTTGGAAGTCGTGATACAATTCCCAGTTGACCGAATGGTTGGAGCCGGTATGACGTAGGGCAAAGAGAAGGAAGGCGGCGGTGAGCAGGCTTTCAACTTGTTGAGAGAGAGAGAGAGTCGGATCGATGTATGGCGTTAGAATGAGCTGAAATATTTTGCCCAGGAAGTTCAAAGCGTAGCGCGAGGC
>JASZXU010000053.1:0-47151 GCA_035521515.1 Phenoliferia sp. Uapishka_3
GCCCTCCCCAGTCCAATGCTCATCCACAAAATCCCAGGCCTGCGGTCCTACTAACAGAGGAGAGGCTTCGTTGTCGGACGGCGTGTCGACGAGCGCTCTAATGGGCGGAGGCTGAGAGGGGGCTGGTAGGTTAGCCATGTGAGGAGGGGGCTCCTTGGAAAGGTGTGGGTGCATTGAGGAGTAAAATGGAGTGAGTTGGGACTGGGGTATGCTGGTCCGCTGAATATAACTCTGCCGTATGAGAGGTGGTGCGTAGCGGGGCAGAGGAGTAGGCACATGGCTGTTAGGTGATCGATCGATCGTAGATAGGAGCCAACGCAGTCTTTCTTTTCCCAACACGCCACAACCATTTCTGCCCGAGCTACCACTTTTTTTCATTTTCATTTGAAGGTATAACAGCAAGAGCTCGACGGAATAATCACGGACCCAACCATCTGCTGCCCGGACCTCTCCTCGCTCGATTGCAAGAGCTCAAAGGCCAACCAGTCTGTCTGTCTCAACACCGCCCAAATCAACACAATGTACGGACTCTACGCAAACTGGACATCTGCAACTGGAGAGTCTTTGTTCCCGGGTTTCCAGCCCGACGCGGATGCGGCCGCGACTTTCACCTACTCGGTTAACGGAGAGCCCTTTGGTTCGCCCTTTGTCTCTCCACGATGAGGATTGACTGATCCGTTCCCACGCAGGTCCTGGACTGGACTTCTTCGAATACCAAGTTCGTTTCCTTTCATTTCTGTCCCTTCCTCGGGCTCAACCCCATTCCAAACATTACGTCACAAGCAACAAAGAGTACGAGTCGAACGACGCTCCGATCCTTGCTGTTCATGTCACCTTGTTCAAAAATCAACCCGAAATAGCCGTCTTTGGCATCAGCATCCCCCATGGAGTGTTTGATGCCACTGGGATTGGGATGGTGGTTCATGCACTGGATGCAGAGCTAAGCGGTCGCGAATGGACACCACCACCTTTCCCCTCTTCCCTTCGTGAAAACAAGCTAGAAAAGGTGCTGGAATCATTGCTTTCGGCGTCGGTGGGAAATTACGCAGATGGTGAAGATATGATTCGGGATTTTGTGCCGGCGACTTGGGTGGCTTGGCTTTGGATGCTAGCGAGCATAGCTTACGAGTATTTCTGGCACCGAGTCGAGTTGAGGGTAATCTACTTGGGTGAGGATGTGGTTGAAAAAGTGGTGGAGCCAATCAAAGAGGCAGCGAGGAAGGAGGGGACGTGGGTGAGCTCCGGGGACGCTCTTGTCGAGTGGCTAGTAAAGGTCCGTACATTCCACCATTCCTTCCAAAAGGCAGCGAGACGGGTTCATATACTGTTGTCCTCACAGAGTATTTATGTCGGATCCTCCTCGCCCAATTCCCTCGCTGTCTCCTCAGTCTTCAGCATCCGACCAGTCTTTCCGACTTTGGGCGCCTACCCCCACAACGCCGCCGGATGTTTCAGCATTCCCCTCATTCCCATCTCTACCCTTTCCTCACCCCTCATATCTTCGACTCTTCCATCCAAAATTGCGCAAAGTCACCGCTCATCTCTCAATAAAGCCAGAACCGCCTCTGGCCTGAAATCAGTCGCGGACGTCGTTGGCACTCGAAGAGCAAGAGTGATGCGTCGTGGTCGGAGAGAAGATGATTACATTTTCACCAATCAGTCGATCGGCAAGATTACCGAGCTCACCGCACTCGGCGGGTTGAAGGAATTCTTTGTGTATGGCTTTCCGATGGTGCAGGATCATGCTGTTGCTATCAATAAGCTCAACGGGGGGTATCATATTACGGCAACTTTAAGGAAAGACCAGTGGGCCAAGATCGAGGAAGGGCTGAAGAAGTTGCAGTGATGAGACATCATGTCCAAGGATTAGCGTTTGAAAGATAGCATGTGCCTTCGGATTGTTGATTTGACGGAAGGCGCCCAGGTCCTTCGCAAGACCGACTCACGACTGCACGAAGTGCCTAGAACGGTGGCCTAAATTCAAGGTGTTGGTGAGCTCGTTCTATCACCCACCGAAATCGAAAGTGAGATCAACCCTTCGGTGGACTCGAATTTTGCGATGAGTGGAGTCATGACTAGTCAGCGGACTCGGGAAGTCGTCATCTCATGCAATACTTCCACCCACGCTCTATTCACTCGGATCAGCCAAGTGTTGCTTTGAGTAGACATATGCTCCTCTGTTCACAAGGACCGAAAGAGCGACAAGCCTGGGTCGGCGTTGCCATCGAAGGGAAAGATGACTCGGTGGGGTCGGCTCCCTGGGCTATTCCTTCATCTCGTGGGGGGTCTAGCTCAGTGGTAGAGCGCTTGCTTAGCATGCATGAGGTCCCGGGTTCAATTCCCTGGTCCTCCACACTGGAAGTGAATCTTGCTCTTACTGACATGAGCATGATCGCTCTTTTTGCCGCGGGGCGTCAGTTTGGGTGGTTGGCAAAGGCAGAGAGATGTGCTTCTTAAAATGATTTGCGCCTTTTCAAATTGATTCGACGCCAATATCTACGAGAGGATTATCAAATCATCTTTGAGCGTAGAACGGCCTCCGCTAACGCGTCGAGCGGACGCACTTCAGCGCCATGACACTCTGCACGCCACCGATGGCTAGACCTCCAGCAAGCCTCCAGGCGGTCTTTTTTTGGACGTCCTTCTTTTCGATTTCACCAATAATCAAATGTCAGGGTAGATTCAGGAAGGGTGTTCATTATTTGAAATGAGCCGGCGACTTCGATCGGATACAGACCGCCTTCGCACCCGCCTGAATTCATTTTCTCCTTGGTCTTATTGTAGGGGCTCTTCGAAGTCTTCATGACTCCATAAGTATCACCCCCTTGCCTTGAAAGATTAATGCGAATCGGCGCAAATAAAAACACAGCTCGCTGGAATTTGGGGACGCCCTCGGTGTACGTAAGCATCACCTTCTGGGTCGTATAACGGTTAGTATACACGCTTGTCACGCGTGTGATCCGGGTTCAACTCCCGGCTCGGAAGTATGGGTCGTGTTGACTGGCCAGTGCCTATACCGGCTCAGCGCGACTTTTTGTCGTGCACCAGAGGCAACTTTTGCACTGTGCGCCCTTTCGCTTCTCGCCTCCAATCACAACCTCTTTCCTCCACTTTTCGTCCTCCCGTAGTCATAGTTCTGCGTACACTCGAAGAACCTACCATATTTTTCTCAAGCTTCATCTGGTGAGGACCTCGTGCAGGCATGCTCAGCGAGGAGTAGCCACCGTGTTCACATGGGCACGGAATAGCATTGAACAGATAGACAAAGGAACGGATGTACTGAAGCAAGCCGAATACCCATGAAAACCCCCGAACCAGAACGAAACCTCAACCCAAAAAAGCCGTCTCCTCTAAATACTCCATCCACTTCCCGTCCCTATCCTTCATCCTCATCACTGCAAAATCAAAGTCCTCCCCATAATCCTCCACCTCAATCTCTCTTTTGTGTCTCTTCTTCTGCTCGATCTGACCCAGGATGGGAGCGAGGCGCTCGCGGAGGAGTGAGATGTCGTTGGCGCCTTCACGCATTGATTGTGTGGCGGGGAGGGAAGGAAAGACTTCGGGCTGGATACAAAAGAGCTCAATGTGATTGAGCCGGTGCGGAGGAAATAGAGGGTGCCAGACTTACGCGAGGATAGTCTTGGGGGACTACAGAGACCCAGGTAGCTTGGGGGGAGTCGTCGTTGATTTCGGAGGGAGTCTCGGCAATACAAAGGTGGAAGGAATAATCGAGCTTGATGAGTTTATGCTCCTCGCACATGATAAAGCTTCGCTCGATCCTGCCCAGTCAAAGGAAATTCAGTGACATGTGTTCGTCGCAAGGCAGGATCCGACTCACGTGCGGTCGCACTCTGGGCACGTCGCGATTACCCATTCCTCCAATCGAGCGGGACGATAATCGACAACAAAGCCTCGAAGCTTGTAGACTGCGCGTTCTGTATCGTCGAGGAGCATCGCGCTCAGCGAGTCTGGAGTCGTTCGAGGGAGAGCGCAGACGACGGAGGGTGCTCGTGGAGGAGGAGGAGACACGATGGTTGGTTCTGCAACGCGAGGTGACGGTTGAGCGTAGGTAGAGAAGGTGGAAACGATTTAACGAAACGAATTGTCTCACCTGCTCTGACCTTTTCATTCTTCACCGGAGATTTGTTGCGAAAAAAGGTTGGAACATCCCCATTCTCCGCCTCGTACTTTTTCATCGCCCTTGAGAAGCCGAAAAAGCAAATTAGCGCTCCCAATCAGTCGAAAACCTACAAGCAGAGAGAGAAACCAAAAACTCACTTCTTTAAATCCTCCACCACGCTCGTCAATTCCCCTTTTTTCATCAGCCAAACATCGACCTTCTCCGGAAACTTCCTATCGACATCCAAGGTTGCCTCCAATAACCCATGCTCATTCAATTTTGGTCTCAGATTCCTGAAGTGCAACAAGTTTCCGATCCTGCCGAGTTTAGTGGCCGCCTCAGCGTTGGGCCCCCAGCAGGTGATTTGAAGAGTACGTTGACCCCAGGGGCCAGACCATGAGTCGTGAGAGTCGCTTTGGTAGTCCATGAGGGAAGTGTTGGTCGTGTAGTCGGTGATGAAGATTGTGTTGTGGTCGGAGTAGAAGTTTTGGTTGCCTTCGTAAAATTTGACGACCTGCTCGTTTGAGCTCAGCGTCTCTACATCTGGCATAAAACAGAAAGAGCACTCACACTCCCAACGACATCACAATACTCAGCAACCGACACATCCTCAATCTTCAACAACGGTCTCCCCCTTCCCCCACCTCTTGCCAACCCTCTACTTATTTCCGTCGCACTCTTCTTCTCTTCTTCCCTAAATGTACTTCCATCCATCGCCTTTCTAACTTCCGGCATATCGACCTCATGATCCCTCCAATACCTCGCCAAATCGCACGCGTACGCAATTTCATCCTTGTTGTATTTCGCGAATGGTGGGCGAGCGGTTGGGGTTGGAGAAACTTTGCCGGTGAGGAGAGCGTCTGGGGAAAAGACGGCGAAGGAGAAGCCTTTGAAGCCTGTTATGTTGGAGTGGGCGATTTCTTGCGGTCCGCGCTGGGTGAGATAAAGTGAGCGTTAGCAATGAAGAGGGAGAAGGTATAGGTGGGAAGGGGAATGACGTACGTTGATTCCTTGAAGAAGGAGAATCGAACCTCGTTTGACGGTTGGGACAAAATCGCGCATCTTGCCAAAGAGGTTGCTACCGAGGTGGCCGTTGAGTTCCATACTCGTGGGATCGGTGAATTTTATTTTGACGGCCCAGTCTTTGTGAACGGAAGCGCAGATTGATCAGTCCTTCTAGCGAGTGTTTGGAAGTAGATTGGAAGAGACGAACCGCCAGTGGGCTTCCCATTCTTCATAGTCTCATACGGCTCCGCATCATCCAGCGCAAAGACGATGAGGCTATACTTCCCTGTTTCCTTTCCATTGATGAGCTTGTCCATCGAAATATAGGTCCGGTTGCCTTGAAGACCCTTTGGCGCGGAAAGAAGTTGATCAGTACGCATCACGTGACATCAAGGAGGGAGGGCGCGAGAGAAAGACGTGCAGTTTTTAGTCCCCATTCCGTTCTCCTAGTGATTTTCAGCTGCTTTCCTTTTCCTTTCGAACTTGAAGTGTTTGAGGTAGAGGCAGTGGCGGTAAGGTTAGTGGGCTGGGCTTTTATGGGCGGTACGGGAGGAGGCGGAGGTGGGGCTTCGGCAGATTGCTGGGAGGTTTTACTTTGAGATTGAGAAGGAGACGTGTTTACTTCGAGCGATGGAGTTGGAGCTGACGGGAGAGCGTTGGCGTATAAGTCTTCTTGAGAGGGTGGGGAGGACATGGAGTATCGGGTGTTGGTGGTCGGCGCTAGCTTTTTTACTGTTGGTACGCGATGTGAGCCCGAGACGGTCGTGATAGCGAGGAGATTACTCACCTGTATTCCCCTCATCGAAAACGCGTTCATCTTCGCCGTCATCTTTATCGACCCACGCGCCTTTGACGCCCTTGTCGTAAACAACTTTCCATCCCTGCCACCCCTTCGCGTCTTTCGCCGCCTCATCGAACAAGCAAGCCTCTCCACTAAATCTCACGTGCTCTCCAGTCTTGAACTTGAGCGAAGAAGCCCATTTGCCGCGAAAAACGACTTGTTTGACTGTGTCGTCGTCTGGCGAAATAGATTTGAGGGAGATGGAAGATGTGTAGCCGCCCTTTTGGTTGTTGTAAGGAGTGACGGAAAGGACTTTGCCGCGGAACTGGAAGGGAGTGGGACAGTTCTTGACCACGTCGGAGAGAGGGAGCTGCTTGACGGAGCCAGGCGAGGAGGATAGGCGTTGGCGTTTCGCGGGCGGCTCGAGGTCGGCCATCGCAATCTGAGCGTTTCCAATCGTGGTAACCGGTTGGCGAGGAAGATGGTGGGGCGAGTGACGGCGGTAGAAGGGGGCGAGAGAAGAAAGAAAGTGCGTTTCGCGTGGTGCACGCGCGGTTGTTCAACCGGCCGCCGCCTTGTCGCTTCCCTCTTTCCACAACCAAATCAAGCAATCGCGACAAAAATGAGTTCCGACGCTCCACCACTTCCACCAGGTCCTGCACCAGACCTCGAGTCGGCATCAGAAGCTTCGTCCGCGCCCCTCCCACTAACCGAGCCATCCGCCGACGACCAGCCGGACCTTGAGGACGGTGCGCCGGCGCCAGCGCCTGGATCAGCCGACGAGGAGAACGAAGAAGGAGGCCAAGCAGATGATGATGAAGAGGGCGAAGTTGAAAGCTCTTCTGGGGTGGCAGCAGCTCCTGAGGCGAAGGGCGTACACAAGGGTGCGGACGGTTGGCAAGCAGTATGGAGTGCAGAGTATGTCCCCTCGACAGTCTTGTGTTCCAATTGTGCTGATGATTCATTGGCCAATGTAGCGCGAATGCCTACTACTTCTGGAACCAGGAGAAGAACCTCACAGTCCGTCCCTTCCTCGTTCTCTATCTATTCCTCCCCATCCCCGCTTTCTGACCTCCAACCCCGCTAACAGACATGGGAGAACCCACTAACGACCGCCTCGACCTCTACCTCTCTTGCTACCCCATCTACCTCCGCCTCAGCTGCCGACCCTCGAGGTCAAGTAGACTACGGCGGAATCGACCCCGAACTCGCTTACCTCGACCCATCCCTCTCTCGATCCTCAACGACTGGGTCTGCAGCACCGAGCTTTCAGGCGAGATTCAATTCGAGGACGGGGAGGTTTCAAGTGAGTGCAGCGTCCGCGGGGAGCGGGAGGCGAGAGAGGACGAGGTGCTGATGAAGTTGGGATGAACAGGGAGACCCGAGTATGAATCCGGATAGGATTTCAGAATATTCGAGAGGAGAACGACAGCAAGAGGTGTTCTATAATACTCAGGCTTGGCAGGCTAGTTTGGAGGGTAAAGGTGAGCGTCGAGAAACCGGAACGTTGGAGTTCAGAGGAAGTACGGAAGCGAAGTTTTGACGATCCCTATCGCCAATTTAGGTATCAAGAGAGCGGGGGAAGAAGCTGAAGGTGGGAAGCGGAAGAAAGTTACGGCGAAAGATGTGGTGCGCCTTCCTCTCTTTCCCGGAATGTCTACAATAGGCTACAAACTGACGTGATTGGGTCTGCTCATAGGAGAGATTCAAGGCAAAGAAACTGGACAAGAAGAAACGGTCACAAGGTTGGTTATACGAAAAGTAGTCCACGCGCATCTGTGTTACAGCGGTCAATTCAAGATCCAATTTCTGGATGTCACCGGTACCAGTCTCAAATTCGTCTCGACTGCAGATTCCGAGTCAAAAATGGGAAACGCTGAACCGGAGGGGAAATAACGGTGGCAAAATGGAGTCGGTCAAGTTGCGCCGAAGGAAGGATATGGCGCTGATAAGGTCGAACGGAGCCGACCAAGCACATCTGAACGCTATCCACTCCGACAAGAAAAAGAGCTGCACGAGAAGAAGTTATGGGTCAGTCGCACGAAGGGAACTGAGGTGAGGGTCGCTTCGACGGGGTATACACTGATTTAAACACGGCCGAACGGGATGGCGCTTCTCTTCCCGGGTCAGCAAGTCGGAACACTCCCTTACAAGACAAGAGGTTCCCACTTGCTGGATGAAATCTGGGATGAGCTAAGCGCGAGCGGGCGAGTGGGTGGCTAAAGGTATGACACTGCAGTGCTTGCGAAGCTTCGGAGGATACGAATTTCAATACATTGCTTCTTTCATATAAGGAAAGAATCCTTTCGAGCTCGACCTGTTGAATCAAAAAGGTAAACCAAGGACAAGCACAGAGTCCATCCATTGTCAACGTGGAATTGGTTCCGTCGCCAAAAAGCGATGTGGCCGGCACAGACTAAAATTCATGAGACGGTCCACCTTCACTTCCGAGCCGGGAGTTGAACCCGGATCACACGCGTGACAAGCGTGTATACTAACCGTTATACGACCCAGAAGTTGATGGTTACGTACACCGAGGGCGTCGCCGGGTTCCAGAGAGGAGTGCTTCCCGAACTCGACTTTAATCCGATTTGTTGCGGATTTGACAAGCTTAGCGAGGTACAGAGTCTGCAGAGGTATGCAGAAGTTGCCAGCAACAAAGCTCCTGAGAGGTTTGTGTGAGAGGCGGCGTTCCCGCTCGAAGTCGGCCAATGGAGGACAGTATCCAAGGTGGAAACCCTTAACAACGCCACCTTGACATCTTGTTGTAGTCGAGCAGCCAAAACTATGAGGCTATTGAGAGAAAATATAAACAGATTCAGCCATCGAGGCTTGGGAAGCGTCACGGCGTCGAAGACGCGAAGGGCCTGCAGCCTTACGGGTCGACTTTCAATAAAGGCCGCCAAATGTTCGAAAGTTTTTCATGCACTCCTTTCAGATATTCATTCCCAAGCCGTTCACGGTGAGCTGATAGTGCGGAGCCTCATCACTTTGCTACTTCGCCACCTCACCTGACTCTCACCTGACTCCCTCCCTAAAGCCAAAAAAACCATCCTCTTTGATCAAATGATGCGATGAAGAGGCTCCACGTGGAGGACCAGGGAATTGAACCCGGGACCTCATGCATGCTAAGCAAGCGCTCTACCACTGAGCTAGACCCCCAACACGATAAGGGAGGAGCCAGCGAGGCATCCCCAGTGAGTCATCTTTCGGCGGCAAGGCGAAGTTCGCGCGGTAACTGTTGCTCGCCAGTGTTGTCTGATGGCAAATGATGAAAGGCAAAGGCTTGCGGTGGTAGTCCGATTAGCTGGGCTGACTCGGCTCAGTTGTGAAAGCAAGTCATTCGCTTTTGTGCCAACGTGGTTGACGTCTCACCCTGGCATAATGCATATGTAATCCCATGGCAGTCTCAGCCAGACTGTCGGGCGCAAGGGTACCTTTCTTCATCTGATTCAAGTACTTTGATCCTTAATTCTCCGAGATCTAGTTGGTCGTATGCATATACGTGCATTACACTCCCTTCGCATCGTTCCGCACCGCTTCCTCTCGCAAAATCTCCCCCTCCATATGCTCAAGGGCTACAGCAATCTTTGACTTTGCTCGAAGTTGTGCTCCATCTGTTTCAGTCAAAAAAAAATTGTTGAGTGATGTTATAAAGGGCTTCGAGAAACGAGAGTGCACTAACATTTGATGAGACCAAAAGGTACAAGAGCAAAGAACAGAGCAAGGAAGCCCACCAGAGTGCTCGCCCATTTGAACGTGAGGTGATCGTACATGATAATACCAAAAAAAGGAAAGGTTGCGCCGAGGGTATTACGCAGAAGTCCTTGGGATGCCTGTGCGGACGACGAGTATCGGTCGTACACGTCCCCTAATGAACAAATGTTAGCTCTTTGTTTCACGCATTGCCAGCATGATTAGGAGGTCACCGAGATATGAATACGTAGCGAGATACATTGTGAAGATCCCCATGTTCACCCTGAGAGGGAAAGTTCAGGAAAAACCAAAATGATGAAGTAAGAGAGCTCACATGACAATGAAGATACAGGGCACAATCCTGCGACGCAATCAAGGTCAGATGAGGACAGTAAAATAAAGATACTGAAAGGATTTGACCAGTGAATCCAGGCCCTAGCAGTCCAAGCGAAGCCAAAGCAACCGAATGAGAAGAGGAGTGCTCCGACGGCACTCGAGTACAGGCGGACCTCGGGAACCGCCTTCCCACCACCCTGTGCCAGCGAAGATTTGTAGAGGCGCTCTTGAATGCTTTGACAGGCAAATTTTGCTTAGCTGCTGGCTGCTTATGGTCTAACGAACCGACTGCTCACAATATAGTCTCCAGATAGGAGAAAAAGGCGCCTATAAACCCACAAACGAGGACTGTTCCCGCTGTTCCTTGTGAGAATCCATAGGTCTTTTCAAATACGTGCACGATGGCGCCGACAAATAAGAACACCCTATGATAGAAGAAATCAGCTCTGAAGTTCCCGCTCGCCACCATGTAATATCAGCGACTCACATCCCCTGGAAGAAGCGATAAGTCAGCATGCAAATCCTTCTAGGAAGAAGTCATGCTCTTACCCATGCAAAGCCAACCCAGAGGGAGAGTGCGATGACAATTGGTTCCGTAAAGAGGTACTTCAAAGGCCTCGAAACCGAGACCTTCAATGCCTCCCAAAAGCTCTCGGCTCTAACCTCGCCGAGAACATAGTGCGACGTCCCGGTTTCCCTCTCCATCACTTTTGCTCGCTTTGCCAAGATAACATCGCCGCGTCTAGGGGACCGTGTAAGTGTAGTTGATGCGTTTGGAGATTGAGCCAACGAACGTTTCGGGGAAGAGAAATAGGCAAAAGAGAAAGCACAGCCCGGCTGAGATCATTTGTACCCAGTACTGGGAATCCTTTCAAGTCAGTTGCGCCGCCAGCGTTCGCAGTCAATGGTGTACTCACAACCCAACGCCACCCGACCGTGTAAGCAATCCAGTTAGCGCACAAGGGACCGGTGGCATTCGCGGTGAAGATGGTCAAAACAAAAGTCTGGATTCGGAATCTTATCAACGGTCTGAAACAAGAAAATAGAGACTTACTGCCATCGGGGTTCCACGAACGTCCTTCCGCCAGAGGTCGGCAACGACACCCGCGGCAACTGGACCCTCGATGCAAGCTGCCGTTCCTTGGAAGAATCGAGTGGCGATTATGGAAGCCACTGGATCACAATGTGATAATCAGCATACATTGGAAAGCTGGGCAGGGCCTGCGCGCGCATACCATTCGGCGCCAGAGCCTGCGGCAAGAAGAGAATACAGATCCTTGAGGTAGAGGGGAATCGAGGTCAATCCGAGAAATACAAAGTCACGCGTGTTTAACTCACAATCCAGTCAAAATAACAAGCATCGGCCGTCGTCCAAAAGCCTCGCTGATGGGACTGCAAAGCAACGGTCCCTTCGGAAGCGAAAGAATTCAGCTGAGCAACTATACAAACTCTCGCGATGTGTGCGTACAGCACCTAGCATCATCATATACTGGCAAAGGGCGGGCGCTAATAGTGCTTAGCAATGATCTAGGCACTGGAGGAAGAAAATTCACGGTGAAGGAACTTGTCTGAAATACTGAAGACGTCGTTCCTGGGAATGATTTCATCACCCCTGCGCTGGCTGCTCCGTTTGCCGTCGCGTTGACTTAGAAGCAGGTCATATTAGCCACCAAGAGAATCTAAGCTCCGCTTTGGCGTCTGAAGAGCTCACAAGCACTAGTGTATGAAACGAAGAACGCCACGGATGCGACTGTTTCGATAGGATGAAGCTGTCAGGCCCACTTCGCATAGCTCCACCGCACACGAAGATCCTACCTCTCCAGCGTTTTCGGGTTGACCAGCCCTCTTGAGGGTTCTCTGAATCGCCTGGGGAAAAGTAGATCCCAACAGGCTCCTGTGCATTCCCTCGCTCAATCTCGGTGACTTCACCCAAGGGCTTGACGTCTGCGAATGTCGTGTTGACCATCGTGGCTGTACACATAAACAACCATCTTCGTTAATGTGAGACTAAGAAAGAGAGAGACAATCAGACGAACCTGTTCGAGTCGAGAGGAACGAGGGGGCCCCAGAAGAAAGAAAGAGACGGTGCAGTCAGCGCACATTCAAGTAGGGTTCTCTCGGGTCGGGTGACGCGTGCGCGTGATGAAGGTGTCGTTTCGGATCGGGTATAATAGGCGCAGAAAGAGGCAAAGTTAAAGAATGCCGAGGAAGAGCGTCTTTTCTTGGGAGCCCACCGGGAGCCACGCAGCTCCCCATGCGGAGGGAAGCGGAGCCGTCGCTCCGCCAAGCGTCACAGCTGTCAAGTTGGTCGTTGCCCCAAGTTGCCCCCAATTGAACGGCGTCATGTGATAAGCTGCCGTGAATTGCCGTCAATGAGCGAGCCTGAAGCGCGAAGATTAGCAAACTTCCGGTAGTTCTCAGTGACGAGCGTTGTGAGGGAAGATCACACGCTCACAGAAGTGAGATGTATTCAACGCGCTTGGGTACCCTCGGCGACATACCTACGAAGAGTGTCCCCCTCCTACCGCGCTTTCATCTCCCTCAACCTTTTCTCGGCCGCCTCCCCGTTCCACATCTCCTTCCCATCCTCCCCCCTCTCGAACTTAGCCAGCCCAAACTGCTCGATAATGAACGAAGCCGATACGGAGGCCATTTGTGTCGCTAAGAGGATATTGGTGGGGTGAAGTGAAAGTCCGGCGATCAACCCTCCCTGTAAAGAGAGAAGAAAAGAAGAAGCTCAGCCGGCGTTCGATGCTTTTCTCTCAATTGGGTTTGAGATTGGAAAAAAGAAAGGAGGAGCGGCTCACCACAAAGCTATTTCCAGCGCCAGTGACATCCACAACTTTCGAAGCATCTTTATGGTAAGCATCGACCCACATCCCGTCACTACCCTTCTCGACAATCCAAGCACCCCACGCTCCACTCCTCACCACGACCCTCCTGGCTCCCCGTTCCAGAAATCTCGCCGCAACATCTTCAATTCCCTTCTTTCCCCTTGCCTTGACTTCTTCTTCTCCAATACCGAAAAATCCTGAAGCTTCTTCGTGATTTGGACTGAAGACTTCGAGGAGTGGGAGGATTTCGAGGAGGGTGGGGAGATTTTCAGGGATGCAGGAATCAGGAATTGGTTCGAAGAAGATGAGCGGAGGTGGAGTTGGGAGCTCGGAAATGATGGATACTGTTCGGGAAGAAGAGCAGCACAGGTGGAGAGCTTTAGCAGAGGCGAGAGAGGGGGGTAAGTCGGCTGGGGTGAGGCGGAGGCGCGGGGAAAGGTATTTGAAGTCTATGAAGCTCCAGATAAGGCACATGGAAGTACTGTGGTGGGAATATGGACGCACCCCGATGTTCGCCGGTGTAGAGGTTCAAAGCGCGCGTTGTTGGTCGATCTTGGTCGCGGAAGTGCCACATCTCAGGTCCCATGGCGTCCAGCTCTTGTTGGATCTCTCGAGGAAAATCGTTTCCCCTATCAACAACGATCCCGACTTCGTTTGCTGCCAGCCTGACAACTCGCTTACCGTGAGCAGCTACGTCTGAAGGGGGGACAATGCGAGGCCTGTACTGACCACATTCTGGCACCCACGATCGCGTAAGTTCCCCCGCCTCCCAGAATCGTATCTGTACGCTTCAGAGGTGGAGCGAGCCGGTCATTCGGGTCACGCCATTCGAAGGTGTCGAGGATGAACAGGCCGAGCTGCAGGTCGGGAGCTGTCAGTCAAGGGTAGCAAGCGAAATGAGATCATGCAGACCGAGGTAAATCTGATTTGTGGCATTGTGATGGACCCCTTGAAAGGAAAAGGGAGAATGGAGGATGTGCTTGAGCGGATGAGCTCGGCCGAACACAATTGGCCGATTGTCTTGCAATGTTTTGAGTGCACCCTCGATAATTTCTTGCAGGCGCAGTTCCTGGTTTGTTATATGGCGAGATATTTGGGGCAAAGGGGAGGGCATCAATCCGTAGTTTCTTGGCTGGCCACAGTCGGAAAGATCATGAAGCGAACGCGTTCGGAGACGTGATAACGCAAACGATTAGGCGTTATATTCCAAAAAAAAAAAAAGGACAAGCAACTTTGTTTAAAGTGAATCAAGCAATTTGGTGGAACAAGCCTTCGACCAGCCTGCGACCAGCCAAGTTAGTGGAGTAGGAACCGCCAAGGAGCAAAGGTCCCGAGTGCGTACCCAACATTCATCCCATCTGTTCCGCAAACGTCGCAATCTCGACAAGCCTCGCCCGAGTCTGACAACTCGCACTAACCATGGACAGATCAACTTCATCCAAGCGACTGCCCCCATTAATTTTACGAGAAGTTGGGGTCACAATGAGCTCGTTCGCGAAGAGCCCGAACGTCACGTTGTTGTAGATTATCTTCGAGTCCTCGCCATGGCGATGTCCCATGTCCGGATGAATCATATCGAGGTGTCGGAAAATGGCAGCGGCAAAAGGAGAGGTCATTCCTGGCGCTGCTGGGGATGCCTCCAAATGATAGATTGAAGCCCACTGGCTTACCGCCCGACGCAGCTCCTTGATATCTCCTAGAAGACCATCAATACGAAGAAGAGGAGCCGTGCTGGGGATAGTGTACTCTTGAACATCGGGAGCGAAATGTACTGAGGCGGCGTAGGTGCTTTCGCAAAGGCTAAGCGGTGGATGAACGTCTTGGTCCTCGACGGAATTCGGTAGCGCCATCTCTGCGTCCAGAGCTGGGGTCCAGATCCATAAGCTTTCCGTAGTGGCAGATTTATCGTCGCCTCCCATCAGCCAACGAATCCTACAGAAGTGAATCGATGAAGTCGAGTTTGAGAGGCAGTGCGAGACGCTCACTTCAAGT
Organism: Phenoliferia sp. Uapishka_3; assembly: GCA_035521515.1. Taxonomy (NCBI): domain Eukaryota; kingdom Fungi; phylum Basidiomycota; class Microbotryomycetes; order Kriegeriales; family Kriegeriaceae; genus Phenoliferia; species Phenoliferia sp. Uapishka_3. The sequence goes on from JASZXU010000053.1 coordinate 14,765, forward strand.
TGACGTTGCTGACGCGAATCAATGGCGGCAAGAAGTCTGCCATCAGTGGTACAGCCCTTTCTTGCGTGCCTTCCGCTCCTTGGTCGACTGTGGTTGCCTCAGAGGCAGCTACAGTCGAGTCGGGTCTGTGTGGGTCTTCGTCTTGGTCCTCGGCAACTTCTCCCTCTCCTTCGACGTTAAAATCTTCCAAATCCTCCAAAGCATTACCGCCGTCTCCTTCATCCCCTTTCTTACCAGATGCTTCATCCTTCGAAGTACTTCCAGACGATTGTGTCCACTTCCTCGGATCCCTCTCGAATCGCACAAGGCCGCTCGTGAGATCTTCCAGCGTGATTTTCCGAGCGAATCCCAGAGCCTGGAGCGCATTGACTTTCGAGGCGTCGAGAAGCCTTTCAAGCTTTGAAAGACCAAAGTAGCGAGCATCGAGTAAAAGGTTTCGAAGAGCAGTGGCGGGGGTCATGGACGGGATGGGAGGTAGCGGGAGGATTTGGTAGCCGGAAAGGAAATCTGCAATGAACCGAAAGAGAATCGGAGAGTGGTCGCTAGAAAGGGTGCGAGTGGTGGCCTATGGTGATCAGAAGTGAGAAGCAGGTTTGGTCATCTTCGTTCACACGCAAGAGCATGACCATTGACCATGACCTGACGCCCTCACCTCTGCGAATTCTCCGTCGAATGCGGCAGTGAAGAAGTTCGGAGCGTCGAACTGGTATTGGTCTTGGGAAAGTACGAAGGAGGTGCCTTGGAGAATGATGGTGAAGGTTGCAGCTCGAGGTTCGGGGTCGGTAGGTGGCACTGTGCACCGGAACGTGAATTACTCCCTCCCAGAGAATAGCGAACGAGCTACGCCTACTGTCGGAATCCATTCGGTGTATTGTGAATGATAGTTGGAGAGCGACTGACCCAAGAGTGGCATCACGGCACATGAGACATTTCACGAAAGATAGGGGCTGCTCTTCTTTCCTCCAATGAAATAAGGAAACAAGACGAAGAGAGATGAGGAGCTAGATATGTGAAGATTCTGGAGACATATCGAGAATTCATTACCCAGGATGTTCCAATTTGCGTTGGGAAGAATTTGTCGGGCGGTCAGCGTTGGCGCGTTGTGCCGGTTGGTGCCGGTCGACATTTCTTGCGCTTGCGAACCTTCGCATAGTCGCCTACTTTTCACCAACGATTTACTGATAAAACTCGCCAGAAGACCTCCACTGACGACCTCAGCCCAATGATGTCTCACTTGTGGCGGCCCGGTGGTGGGCATCTGGGCGCTGCGCCTTTTTGTAAAGGACAAAGGGGAACGCCCTCTTTGTCTCGAGCGACTGAGTGGCCTACCGCTCCCGACTACGCAATGAGGACAATCCCGTTGTCTTTTGCTCTTTCTCCTACCATACATCAGCCGCCATGCTGTCCCCGCCATCCACACCACCACAACGCTCAAGCGACGTACCGCTCACCCTCATCACGCCCACCCGCTCTTCCTCCCTCCCAGGCTCGCCGTCTCGCTCACCGCGGATGCTTCAGTCTGAAAATACCTCGCCTCAGTCGCGCTCATCCCCTAGGCTGCTTTCACCAGCCATGATTCACACTGCGAGCCGCGGCGAAAGGTCCTCGTCTCCGAGTCCCATCCGCATCAACATCTCCCGCTCGCCGACCCCTTCGCACCACTCGCACTCGCGGAACGATAGCGGCAGATTTGACACTGTCGTACCCTTTGACCTTGGACTCGATGATGATATCGATTACGAGGACGAGGAGGACGACGACGAATTCGTGGAGGAGAAATCGGAAGTGATCGTTGCGAAACGACTTTCTTTCCTCCCTCCGCCACTCGTTTTCGCCCCTCAGGACGCCATAGTTCCTACCCTCCCATTTTCTCCCACCGAATCCGACCCAACGCCGTCTCCTTTCAACGCCGACTCTCCTTCGGCCCCACCACCAAAACGTTCGGCCCACGAACCCTCCCTCAAACTCCTTTTTTCCCTTACTCCCATACGATCGCAACTACTCATCCTCGTCCCAGCAGTCGTCTGCACCGTCATCTCAGCCTTAATTCCACCGTACATGACAGAGCTGCTCGGAACGTCGTTCGCCTCCTTCACGACATACACCATCGCAACCGCCAGTACTTCCGACCCCGAAACTCTGAAAGCCGCCAAAGCCACCCTCATGAAGTCTGCAAGACTCATTTCTATTGAATTCACAGGTCTGGCGGTCGCCACAATTTTATTGACTTGCATCGGGTTGAGTCTTTGGATCGTCATTGGCGAGAGGGTGGCGAGGGATCTGAGGTTGGAGGTTTTCAAAGGTGTGGGGAAGAGAGATATGGAATGGTTCGATTTGGGAATGGGAGCTGAAGAGGCGACGGAAGAGGAGATTGAGGAGGGAGAGTCTGCTGGCGAAGGAGCTGGAGGCTTGATGGGACGTTTCTCAAAGTGAGTCCGCGCGCTTCATCGCCTCGCCTCCCCAACTTTTACTGACCTTCTCTGGGCACCAGGGAAACCGACGAAGTCCGAATCGCTTGCTCGCAGACTATGGGTCTCACACTTCAATACCTCATCTCCTTCCTCGCCTGCCTCGTCCTCTCCTTCTACCGAGGCTACAAACTCACCTTCGTCATTCTTTCCTCCGTCCCCGTCATGCTCCTCATCGTTGCGGTCACCGGCAAGCTCTCCGAAAACCTCGGTATGCAGGACAAGACGCTTTCCGCCAAATCCTCCGCTCGCGTGGATCGGGTTCTGAACGCCATGCCCACCGTCAAGGCATTCAACGCCGAAGAAAAGGAATTGGCAGGTCTAACGGTGATCACCATGAAAGCCAAGGCGGTATACACGAAGCTCCACTTCATTTGGGGTATCCGACTCGGCTTGACTCAATTCATGATCCTGGGAATGTTCGTCCAGGGATTCTGGTTCGGAGCCTACCTCGTTCGCAGCGGACAGTCAACGCCCGCCGCCGTCAACACGTGCTTCTGGGCGTGTGTTCTCGCCACTTCCTTCATCACACTCGTCGTACCGAACCTTGTCATCATCGAACGTGGAAAAATGTCGATGGCCAACCTTCTCGACATTTCGCGCGCCCCTCCGCCCGAGTCTGCCGTCACCACCGTTCGTGCCACCTCTCCTGCACCACTCTCTCCCACTCTTGAGCAACATGCGCCGAAAAAGTCCAAATTCTCGTTCCGTCGCAGTGGCAAGGACAGGCGTGAATCGACAGCCAGCAGCGTCGAGCCGTTCGCCACTAACGCCGCTGCCCCAGGTGTCGCTTCCTCCTACAACATCGACGCACCCCTCAAATCTCCTACTTTCGGTCGTACTCCCACTCTCACTCTCATCCCCCTTGCTGCCGCTTCCGGTCGTAGGACTCGTGCCGCACCTCGAGCACTTCGTAAACTTCGCCCCACGACCTTCAGCGGCGAACTGGGCTTGAAGAACGTCTCGTTTCACTATCCCTCCCGTCCTCACCCTGCACCTCCGGCGCTCCTCAACGTTGACATCTACCTCGCTCCTTGTGAGACCACTTTCATTGTCGGTGGCTCTGGATCCGGAAAGTCGACGGTCGCTCAGCTCCTGTTAGGTCTCTACCGCCCTGAATTGGGAAGCATTGAAGTCGACGAGCAGGGATTGGAGTGGATTGAAGAGGACTGGCTGAGAGGACATGTCGCTTGTGTCAGTCAAGGTGCCAGTGTCATGTTCGATGGATCGGTCCACGACAACGTTGCGATTGGAGTCGTCGGACAGATTAGGAGTGATGGAACGATGAGGGATTCGAAAGATGTGACTAGGGAAGAGGTAGTTGAGGCTTGTAGGGGAGCTTTGATTCACGACTTTGTGAGGGATTTACCGGAAGGGTATGATACTTGGTTGAGCGGAGAAAGGGGAGCCAGTTTGAGTGGAGGGCAGCGACAGAGGCTCGCCATTGCTAGGGCTTGGATCCGGAACCCGACTGTTTTGATCCTCGGTACGCATTTTCATCTCGTCCTACAGTCTGCGTCGTAACTGATGTTGTTTGTCGGCGATATAGACGAAGCTACTTCGGCTCTCGACGCCACATCGCGACTACTCGTCTCCGAAGCCCTTCGTCAATACCGAAGGAACAAAACCACCATCATCATCACTCATGACCTCACTCCTATCAACCCCGATGACTTTGTCTACGTCATGCAAGAAGGGCAAGTCGTCGAACAAGGCTACCGTACCGAACTCGAAGGCAACATCGGGGGACCGTTCTATCTTATGGCCAACTCTCAAGGTGCCGTCGGCGCAGATACGGACACGATTGAGGAAATCGACTCCTACTACGGATCGGATTCAGACTACGAGATGCCCCCCTCTGGTCCGACCGTGCGCTTCGCGGCCCCCTTTGGTGGACCGGACATCAGCGTCTTCGCCACTCCTCCCTCAGGCAACACTCCCCGAACTTCCCTTACTCCTACCTCCGGCACTCCCACTTCCGTCAAGCGATCTTCGTACCGTGAATCGTCGCTTCTGGCTCCCTCCGCCGCGTTCGGTATCTGGTCATCTCCCGGTAACGACCTCGCTCAAGCCAGTCGCGACCTGCTCGGAGCTCGCCGGGCATCAACTAATTTCATGGCACCGCGCAAATCTATCTCTGCTATTGCTTATCCCCCTATGCCAAAAATGCCAAAGCGGTGGAGCGAGGAGGAAATTGCGCCACCAATTTACGATCAGTCGAAGTTCGCTGAGATCAATGCCCGGAGACGTGGGTCGGCGATGTCTATTGGAGCGGATTACTCGAGGTTCTCTCAAGCGAATGCCGAGAGACGGGGGTCAAACATGTCTTTTGCTGGTCTCGAAAAGGCCGCCAACCGTGCTACCTCGAGAAGGACGAAGGCCACCGGAAACAGAATCAAGCATGCGACAATGGTCGATTCCGATGGTGTTTTCAAGGAGTGGAAGAATGGCGCAGACTCAGTCACGATTCAAGTTGGCTCGCGGGTGCCGGTCCAGATGTCGCTCAAAGACCTCGTCAAGAGGTACTACCCTACCATCCCCCACAAAAGTCTCTTTTGGTTCAGTCTCGTGCTCTCCGTCGGTGTCGGCGCTTGCACTCCTATTTTCTCGTCCCTCCTCGCCAAACTCATGACCAACATCGGAAACCCAGACGGCAACCCCATTGTCCTCAAGACCTCCCTTCTCATCCTCCTCATCGCTTTCTGTGAAGGTCTCGGCACGGGCCTTAAGTTTTACCTACTCGAACGATGTGCTATGGAATGGATCGTCGCCCTTCGACTACGCGCATTTTCCCTCGTCTCGAAGCAGGACAAGGAATGGCACGACCGTCCAGAAAACAACGTCGGCAAACTCACGAACATGCTCATCAAGGACACAGAGGATGCTCGTGCTCTCGTAGGAACCATTGCGACCGAGCTGGTCGTTGTCATCGCTATGATTGGTATCGGTCTCGTTTGGGCGTTCATCGTCGGCTGGGAACTCACCCTCGTTGGTATCGGCCTTGCCCCCGTCTTTGTCATCGCTACTAGGCTTCAGGCCAACGTTCAGAGCAAGTTCGAGGGTGAGAACAAGATCATGCGCGAGAATGTATCGACCAAGTTTCACCAGGTAAGCTTCGCTTTCGTTTTGATCATAAATTATGATATCTGGCTGACTTTCTTCTTGTTACCAATCTCCCAGAACGTATCAAACATTCGGGCAATCCGTTCAATGGCGATCGAGAAAGTTTTCGCCACCACTTTCGAGGAGGCCGTTCAGGAGACTTACGTTGGTGGACGAAAGGCAGCGACTTTCTCTGCCTTTGGATATGCGCTAGGAAACTCATTGACCTATATCGCGGAAGGTGAGTCTTTTCTCCTCGCACAGATTGTTAGAGTCTGTCGCTAAGTTCTTTTCTAAAGCCCTCATGTTTTACGTCGGTGCTGTTCTTTGCACGAGCGGCAAATACACCTTCAGCAAGATGATTGAGGTCTTCACTTTGATTCTTTTCTCGATCACTTTCTCCTCTCAGATTATGGCTTATCGTACGTCTCGGTTGCTCATGCACTGTAGATTATTTTCCTAACTTCCTGCGCTCTAACAGTTCCCGGTATGGCCAAGGCAATCCGCGCAAGCATTGACCTCGCCCGCCTTCTCGACCTTTCAGTCGAGACAAAGGAAGCTGAAGGTCGCATGACGTTCCCGATCGCGGGCCAAATCGTCTTCGACAAAGTTCAATTTGCGTACCCTCAACGCTCCGAGGTGCCAATCCTGAAGGGCATGTCTTTCGAGGTCAAGCCGGGAGAGTGCGTCGGTATTGTTGGGTAAGCCATTGCATAGCTAGAAATCTCCTCTTTTTTCTGTGCTGACCGTTTTCTCTCGCAGCGCTTCGGGATCTGGAAAGTCAACCGTCACCGCGCTCCTCCAGCGCCTCTATGAGCCAGATGGTGGTGCTATCCTTCTGGATGGTCGCCCTCTCGACCGTATTGATGCACATTACCTTCGCGACCACATCGCCATCGTGAGCCAGCACCCGGCACTCTTTGACATGACCATCCACGACAACATCGCGTACGGAAACGAAAAAGTTTCGGAAGAAGACGTTATTCGGGCGGCTCAAGCGGCTCACGTTCACGATTTCATCAGTGGACTTCCGAAGGGCTATCAGACGATGCTCGGAGAGAACGCGTCCTTGATTTCGGGAGGACAAGCTCAGCGTCTGCAGATCGCGAGGGCTTTGGTGCGCCACAGGGAAATTCGTGAGCCTCATCAAGTCTTTTCGCGTCTTCGTTGACTTACAGCCTTCGTTTGCAGTGATCCTCGACGAATGCACTTCCGCCCTCGATCCCGTAAACCAAGCCGCCGTGATGGAAACCATCCTATCCGTCAAGCAAGGAAAGACGACCATCATTGTCACGCACAAGCTCGACGTTATGAAAGAATGCGATCGACTTCTCGTCCTCGACGCTGGCGGGATTGTTGCTGAGAGTGGAACGTTTGCGGAGTTGCGGGCCAGAACTGGAGGTCTTTTCGCAACGCTTGCGTCGGCTGGAGAGTGGGAGCACCAGTAAACCAGTAAAAGACGCATATTTATTGTTCATTGTTTGTTGTAGCGGTATAGGAAAAACTTGAAAGTACATAATCAGCTCTCCTTACACCTTTGTGGCCCGTCGTGACTGAAAGAATCTAGAAAAGCTTGTTGCCCGCGGCTCGTGCAAGGTGTTCACCTCTGTCCCCCGGTACTGAAAAAGAGCTTTGACATGAATAGTTTCGAGATTTGAATATGCGAAGGCGCTCGTTGCGTCCTTCCCCAGTCGTTGAGTCAGCGGCATTAGTCGGAGCCCGCGAAACGTCAATGCCTCTCTTCCATTTACCACCACCTCGCGAAATGCTGGAAGTGAGAGCATGCCGTAAGTTGAGTGACTGAAATGAGAGCAGCTCAATACTGATGAACTGTAGCAGTGTTAGACCTTATGGGAACCTGTTGCGACTGGCATTCGAGTATCCTCCCGGCACTACGCGACGCTCCACTACTCCCTGCGCTCCCCGCGTCCGGGCTACCCGCTTTCGCTTCAGAATGGCGTGCCACCTTCTTCAAAGAGATACATCGCCAATTTCAAGCGAGTGAAGGCCCGGAAAACATTGACTTTACTCATCGCAAGGTGCTCGATCAAATGCTCGACGCACGCGGAATTGGGATGGGCGACTGGGGAGAAGATGTGAGGTGCGAGCTTGTCATGCGATGGCACTTACAGATAGGTGAGTACTCTAAGCTAGTATTTGCAGACAATGACTGTTCCGACTTTCCTCCAGCGTGGCCCGACTCCTTGGAGGGAATTGAGCGGCTTAAAGCCAAATTCTTCGTGTTAGTGCTCTCATTTGTATCGGAAAGAACACCCATAGCCTGATAGTATTATCATTTCCACCCAGCTCGGTCCTAGCCAATGGAACCACCCGACTACAACTTGATATCGTCAAATCGTCTAAGCTTCCGTTCGACATGCTTTTCTCATCTGAGTTGTTGGGAATGATTAAGGCGAGTCATTCACCTTCAATACGGATCCAAATCTAGGAACAGCACTCATGGAACCTTACTAGCCCGATCCACAAATCTATCTCAAGTCGCTGGCGTTGATGGGTGTTTCGCCTCACGAAGCCGTGATGATCGCGGCTCATGCGTATGACCTTCGAGCAGCCAAAAAGATGTGAGTAGTTCCTCGCGTAAGATCACAATCATGATTAACACAAGTTCGGATGAAAGTGGGATGAAGACCATTTATGTTTCTCTGGAGACAGAGGACCACGATGAGGATATGGTAGCACTCGCACAGGAATTCGACGCCTTCGTAGATGGAACCAAGGGAGGAGCCTCAGCCGGGCTTGTAGAGGTAGCAAGACTACTTGGAGCTTGATGATAAGCGGGGTGACACATAGAAGAATTTGGGCGGGACTTTCCTTCTCTCTTCGTCTGGCTGCAAACCGCATGCGCCAAGTCCAGCATACTTTCGCCCCTCTATTTGAGCACCGTTTGTCAGAAACCCGCAGTGATGAAGGCTCTCTTCTACAATATATCGATTCGTGAGACGTTACTACCGCTGGCGCCCACCAGCGAAAGATGACTCGGCGCTCACTGGCGAGGCCGAGGGTGGGTGATCGGCCCACAAAACTCGTAGAAAAGAGCACAAGCAATTACAGAAAATCCGATCACTTTGAGATCAACGAGCCCTTTCCCTCCCCAGCCTTTCCGCTTCCTCCTCGTCGCCTTCCACGGCTACCGCATCCATTGCTCCCATCTCGGGCTTGCTTTCTGTCGGCTTAGAAGCTCTCGCCTTGGGGAGAGTAAGAATGCCTTTCTCGCCAAGGTCGAAAAAGGTACGCAAGGCGAGGTGACTTGGCTGAGGTTCCACGCCATGAATCTCGCGCAAAAGTTGCTCCGTTTCGAGGAATATGTCGCGACATCCCTTCAAGTGTACGCGAAGATCGAGGATGTTACCCTTCGAAACCATCGGTTTGGCCGTCGTTGACTTTGGGGCGATGGTAAGCGGGTCGAGAAATTTGTCAAGAGTTTTTCGGAGTTTGCTGGTGACCAAAGGATTAAGAGGTCAGGATGAAAGAGCGAGTATAAATTGACCCACTTGATTGCCGTTGTCTGGTCTGCCACCTTGAGCAAATCGTCGCCTTCCGCGTCTTGCCTCATCTTCTTCAATAGGTTCTGAAAGCAAACGAAGTGAGTCATAACATGCAATGAATCTCAAGAAGACGGACCTTGGCAGCTTGGATTCGACGAATCTGGCCCTGCAGTGAAAACACAATTTCGACGAGAGGGCCGAGAACCACAGGCTTGAGTCTCTTCGGGGCGCAAAGAGAAGAGTACGTTGCCCAGAGTAAAATGTGCGGCATCGAGTCGTGCGATTTACGCTGCCTCCTCCGTTCTGCGTAACTACGAACATGCTTGACGATGACTCTCGCAGCGGCACCCTGGCGCGCCTGCTCAGCTGCGTTGACGGCTTCTTGCTGAGCTTTTTCTTGCGGCGTCGGTTCAACAATGTCGGGCGCTTTCTGCAGCTTTGTGTCGGTGACTTCGACATCCTCGTCTGCATCGAGAATCGGCGTCTCATGGGGAGGGAGGAAAGGGATGAATGGTGAGGCGGTGGCGGAGAGTGTTGACGAAGAGAACAGGCGGGCTTCGACCTCTGCGAGGTTCTTGGCGTCAATGCGATTCGCGCTATAGCGAGGAGGCCGTCCGTAAAAGTCGATAACGAGAAACTTGTCGAGTTCGAAGAGATTGGAGGCGGTGCCGACGGCCTGGGCAAGTGCTTCGAAATTGCTCGCTTTGTAGAAGCTGTCGGTAGTAAAGTTAGTAAAGAGTGATTAAAGCACTGTGATGGGATCGAATGAACCTGTTTGTGATGCTCGACCACGTTCGAGGCCCGAATTCGGTCTGAAGTCTGCTGAGTGAGCCCCCAACCTCGTCTTGAACGTGTTTGGGACTCCGCGTTCCAATAAGGGCCATGGCTCGGATCCTGTATGAGAAGGAGTCAGCACAGGCGTTTCCACTGTTTGTAAAGCAGAAGCAGACAGCCGAAATGCGAAGACGTTCCGCATGAAGCCAGTACCAGGAAGTGCAATACCATTGTATCGCAGGTAAGAATTCCCTTCATAGACATGGGCGCAGAGCTTTTCCATCAAAGTGAGGAGATGTCGTTTGAGCGATAATCTGCGCAAGAGATTATGAGCATTATCCTTCACCTTGCGGTACTTTCAGCTCACGAAACTCCAACAACTGTTCTTTGAGAGTGTCGTCTGAGCATACGGCGCAAGAAATCACGGGGCGCCATGATCCCGTCCCAAGAATTCACTTGGACAGCTTCGGAGGGCGCCCGAAGGAGTGATAAGGCGGAGAGGTCTTCGATGAAGAATATGAGGAGGGAAAGGTCGACCACCATCTCCCTTTCCACTATGGATCTGCGGAGAGAATCAGCTATCAAATCTCGAGCTGGAGAACAGAAAAAACCGACTGCAAGACGTAGAAAACGTTCCACAGGGTACCTCCATTCAAGTCCGCCCTGAGTGGTGTCGCAAGGTATGATGCAAGGATTTCTGTTGTTGCGCGGCGGTCGTGAGCGAGGTAAAAACGGCCTTTAGGCCACTTCGCAATCGGGACTCGATAAATGTAGCGTCTAAAGCTCTCCTGAGAGAAGTCGGATGCGATGATGGCGGACGAGAGGAATGTGTACCAGGCTGACTGGTCGTTGATCTTGATCTCGAACAGTCGATCCTGTGCACGACTTGCGACGTTCTTCGCTGTTATGTCGAACCCTGGCGTGTCTTGAGCATCCAAGAGAGCGCCACAGGAGGGGTGAGGAGGGTGGATTGTCTGGACAAAAACCGAATCCCACCTCCTGCCTCGGGTGACCAGTGTCAGAAAAGTATATTTAGAAGGGAGGACCACAAAGGCACAAAAAGACGCACATTTGCTCCGCTTTTTGCACCGTCTTTACGCGTTCACGAGCATCCGTTGCTGAGTCAGGGAGATTGGTGGCGATAAAAGTGTACGTCGGCAGGAGTCCCAGGATGAGCTGAAGGATTTCCGTGCGATCACGGAGGCCCTTTGTGAACTCGCTTTTGGTGAAATGGGCTCTAGGGCACGGAGAGGTCGTACAAGTCTGCGACAGCGAGAATTCAACGCAAGGAATTCGAACTGCCGAGTACCCTAGTAGAGCACGAGACATTTCGGTGAGGCGTTTCTCCAAATGCTGCGAGCCAACAAGAAAGTTCATCAATGAGAAATTGAAACACGAATCACGAGACTGACTTCGAGTAGGTACTGTTGGCACAGGCCTTGAGCCAATTCACGGGTCGTGGACGTGTCGGAGGTGGCGAACGGGCATTGAGGGAGAATAAGTAGTTCGTCGCTGGAGGGGTTGACGCTTATCCCAAAAAAAAGGAGGCTGTTGTCGCTGAAAGCAGATTCCGTCGACAGTGTCTTGATAAGGCCGGTGTAATTTCCGAATTCAAGGAGGTATCGGCGAACCGAGCTGGGGGCGTTTAAATCCGGATGAACGCTGAGGGCCAGTTCGAGGCAGTAAAGTTGGCCTAGGTGATCACGCCGACCAGCACACTCAACAGCGAGTGGGAGGAGCACATTGACGTCGAGGTATGGCGCACATGCTGCATTGTAGCGAGCGAGCTGGGATGTGGACTTGTCAGTGGCGCTCGAAGGGAGGTATGAGGAAAGCTTGGTTTTGTACCTGGGGCTTGAAATCCACTTGAAGATTTGATGCAGCTTCGGTGGCCTGCTTGATAGCAGACAAGGCAGCCTTGACCTGCTGACTCTTTTGGGAGAGGCTGATCCCGAACGGTAGCAGACCTGTGACGAGGCGAACAAGATTGGAGGCTTCCGAGAGGTGATCTCCTTCCTGGTGGAACAGATCTGCGGCTGCTTGAAGATTGCCAGCCGAGATTTCGATGTTGGCGGCGTCTGCGAAGCGTCCGACGGAAATGTAGAATGCCACCCGGGCATCTTCAAAGTCGTAGTCTGTCATATCTGGAGAAGAGAAGGGCGTGAAATTGATTTCACGGGAGCAGCTATTTTACTCTCACATTCAAGGAGCTCCTCATCCGACTCGAACAGATCTCGCGCTTTATCCAGGCGGCTGTGCTTCAAATAATGAAGACGGCAGGTTTGTTGTACTTTCTCGCGAGTGGTTGATGTCGTCTTGCCGGTTTTCACAATGCGGATGGCGTCATCGTGGAATTTCTTCCCGAGATTGAGGAAAAGGATCGCAGCCTGCTCAAAGTTGTCGCCGAGCTCGAACGCTCGAGCGGCCTGAGGTGCAATGTTAGTTAGCTGCACTCATCATTGCTAGACCGGGAGGGCACCCACCTCCTCCATTCGCTTCGCCTGTAAGAAGAGCTCGCCACATGGTCGGTAGAGATTCTTCGCCTGTGTTCCTGTGGCTTTATCTGCGGCCGCTCGAAACTTGGCAGCCACTAGGGCGTAGGCTCCAACATCCACCCGACCAACTTTGCTACGAGCATTGACTCGTAGAACGCGGCGGGCCTCGAACGCTTCTGCCACCTCTTTCTCGAAAGAAGCTCCGGCCTTGTCGTAGCAGAAGACGGCCTGCCAGCGGGAGAAAAGTCAGGATGTCATTGAGGTTCGCGTGACCCGGGACTGACATTTTTGTAGAACTGACGATCGAACATGACTCGCCTGTGAAAATTAAAGAATTCAGCACTCAAACCAAAATATCAACCGAACTGTCAAGAGCTTTACGCTTGCTTAAGCCACTGCTCTGGAGATGAAGTCGCTGCAATCACCGGTAGTTCATCTGTCGGTTTGCATACGCGGATGACGCCCCCGTGCTCGAAGTATTGCTGGAAGAGACGTAGTGAATATCCTGGTGAGAAGAAAGGAAAAGTAAGAGCAAACCTTGACAGCGTCACCAGTCTTGTTTCTGTCGGCCAACCAAAGAACACTACGCGCTCGCGTGCACGCGACATCTAAAAAGGAGCTTGCTGTTGAGCACGGAGCTTGGAGGACCAGAAGGCTCGACTCACAGAGAAAGCGCAACTCTTGCGCAATGATCGCGTGGCGAATAGGATCTAACTTCGGAACGCCCCCTTCACCATGACCTTTGAATAGTGAGAGCATGATTCTCCAGTCACTGGCGCTGAGAAAACAGGTGAAAAGTTAGCTCGTGTACAATTAGCAAAGCGCGAATACTACATACGAAGCCGAAGAGTCGGAGAAAAAGTCAAACAAGAGGACACTGCGAAGCGGTGTCAGCATGGCAGCGAGCGTTGATGTGCCAGCGTGTATGTACTCGGTAAATTCCAGACCCTTTGATCTGAGTGCTACATCAATACCGGATCGTATCAAATTGACTTGAAAGCTTACTCTGCGATTGTCATGATCAGGCCCATGTCCCCAGTGCGAGCGCGTAGACGGTCGCGAGCTGCGTCATTGCGAACAAGGATACCTGGTCGCATGTGTCCACAAAATCAGCGCGAGATCAAGAGCAATCCAATCGGAGAGGTGAAGCTTACACTGCTCCGCCCCAAACTCCACCTGTTTTCACCATAATAAGTCACTTGCTCACCGAATTCCGACAATGCACTCTCACCGGACTCCCCGTCTCGCCGAAGAGAAAGCTTGAAAAAGACCTTGATTGACCTTCTGACTCGTCGCCAGAGGCAATCCATACTGGAGCGGGACCGTCAACTTTTCCTTCTTCGGGGGGAAGAACGTCGATGGTGTTGGGGAATAGCTTGGTGATTGCTTTCACCAAACTGTCGGCCATCCGGGTGATACCCTGCAAGATTACCAGATGAGCGTTGAGGGAGGAGGAATTGAAGCGGAATACTTACGCAGTGGGAGCGGTAGTTCAAAGAGAGTTTGAAGATGTCGGGATTCACGGGTTCGCGGTCAGTCGAGGAGGCAGCCAGAACTTCTTGACGGAACATTGACGCTTTGAGATCACTGTCGGAGAGCAGAATCGATGAGTTTGACATTGCTCACTAAGTAAGCAACGGAAAGACCTACTCAAACCGGAAAGACGATCCGCTGTTTATTGTTTGGGCCGTGTCGCCTGATGAGGTGGATGTTCAGCTCCGCCATCACAGCGGATAAACGCAAATCCCACTTGCCGGCCCAGATCCAGCCCTTGGGGTTCGAGCAAAGGTGACGGAGAAGTCGGAAGTCGGCAAGAAGAAGATCCTGGGCTTCGTCAACTGAAACCATGTGCAACTGACTTCCACGCGGAATTGGCCGCTGCTTGAGCTGGCGGATAAGTTCATGCGTGCTGGAGAGAAGAGCAGTGAGTCAAAGGTATCTGAAGAGATGGGAGGATGCACTGACCGATCTGAGCGATCGAAGTCGTCCTGGCTATTCTTCCTCACTCGGTAAGCTTCGAAAATCGAATAGATGGCGCCGCGGTGCGAAGCGTAGGTTGAATGAGCGCGCTCGGAGAGTTGGAGGTACTCTTCTCTCGAAAGGTACCCTCCTTGGGTATCGATCGAAGCCTCACTCCCACAAATGGTTCCAAGGATCTCATTCCAGCATAAAGCTGGCTCGATACCCTGAAAAAGAAAAAGTCAGCATTGAGAAAATGGTAGGCATAACTTGATTTTTTACACCTTTGTGAGTTGCTGGTTGAAAGATGGCCACCAGCTTGTAAAGACATCTGCATCGATATAGTGGTCGAACAATCTTGACATGGAGGATAGGGTGTCGTCGTCTTCGGGCTCCTCCAGATCGTCTATTGGTTCGTTGCCTACACCAAGCTGCGCCATCACATCGACCGCGTTCTCGAGCTTGAATTTCTTGAAGATTTGACGGTGACCTTCGGACCGCTTTCGCTTTGCACCCCACATGATGTTGTAGTCGTTTTCGAGGAGGAGAACGAGCGTGTCCCAGCTGACGAACAGTGGGTAGTGCTCCGCAGTGAGTTCCGAAAATCGAGAGGGGAGACCACGGAGGCCGGCCGACTCGTCTTCGACATCCTCAAGGTCGTCCCGCGCGGCGGTGGCGCGAGCGATGGCAAGTTTCGCAGCTTCCTCCTTGGACAATCCCGAGCTTGCAAAGGTACGCCAGATTGATTCGTAGTACTTTCGTACTTTGGAGGCAAGCAGATTCGACTGAAATGATCATTAGTCAGAGACTGATGCAGATTTGTATCGGAAGTTAACTTACCTGAGTAATGAAGACCTGTCGCAAGAACGTTTCCATGATGTTGGGATGGGCCTCCTCTGCTTTTTGGTACGATAGGATACGGAGCAGAATGCTTGTTGTTTTTCCCTGGTTATGTAACGAAAGTCAGTGCGTGGAATAGTCGATAATCAGCTGAACGCTCTCATAAACGCACGGTGCCCGATCGACCAATAACAAATGCAGAGCTGTCATGGTAAACCACGGTCTTCTCCAGCGGTCTGAGAAGTGGAGCTATGAGAAAGGTAAATACGTGAATTCTGAAAAAAGCACCCTCACGAAAGTTGGAAGAGGTGGACAGCCTCATCATCTTGCGCAAGGACGGACCGAGCGACTGCCTTCGAGAAAGGAATGTACTGAATGAAAGAGGTCGTCTCGTCAGAGAGACCATCAGAATTAAGGACCCGCCAAGAATTTGACTCTCACCTTGCCGAGCGCGAGCAATTCGTGCACCTGCGAAATAATCTTCAGTTTTCGAAGTCGACCCCGGCGATGAGAATAAGAGATACTTTACCTTTAGCATCTCCGCTTCGGTCAGGTCGCCAACAGCTTCGACTGGTCCAACGGACTCGTTCGCGACGGCTGGGAAGCCTACATTATCGAGTCAGTTGCTGAAGAGTTGAGAATTGCTTCGTGAATCATACATACTAGCTGGAAGAGAGAATGGTCGTGACGTTGCGCCCTTGAAATTGGGGGCCAGGCGATAGTTGACCCTGTCGTCGGAGAAATGAGTAACGCTCGAGTCGAGCAGAACGAATCGATTACCGTCTGCGATATTCTGGCCCACGTCGTGCAGTGTATCTTCCAATGGCACTCCACACTCGCTTGTCGAGAGAGGAGTGGGATTCGAGGCCCCAGATGCGCAAAATTTGCTTTACGCTCTCGCCTTCTAAGCCGTCTTCGAGGTCAATCTGTAGGGAATATGATCAGTAATGCCGGTGACTGACACGATGGAGGAGCCCTTCACATACCTGATATACCATCCTCAAGTCACTCAAAACCTTCGCTTCGTAGATAATGATCTTCAAAGGGACAGCTTCAGACAACGCTCGACATGTTTTAGAGTAGCTCGCTCACATCACTCTCGTGGATAAGTCTTTTATGATTGGTAGGTCCGAAATCCCCTTCTAAAGATATCAAGATTCCCTTGAGATAGATGACTATAAAAAGTAGGGACGACTTACTGCTGAGAGCCACAAGAACGTTCTCCACTGCGTTGAGCTTCGCCGAGTCTTTCAGGCCTCTCCAATCCTGAATACAACGCCCTGAAAGAACGATATGCCAAGGTCCAAAGTCGGATTCCGAGCTGTCGAAAAGTCGCGCCGCACGGAGAGGCATGATGGATCGGGTGGAGGTGGTGAGCGACGTTGTTTGAAAAAGAGCTGGTGTAGTCGCCGCGACGGCGAGTGGGGGAGGTACGAAGACAGGCGTTTGCGTTTGTGACTTGGAGCTGGTGGTCGCGGGCCTTTTCAATGCCGGTTGAGCAGAAACTGTGGGCTCGGGGCGAAGGGTCGCATCGTTGGCGAGGGATGTCATTCCGTCGTTTGTTGGCGCCCGATTGCGTTTGTTCTTCGCTCGTACTGGTTCCGTTTTGACTTCGAGAAGAGGGACTATAGGCGCGCTGATCTTCCTCTTGATTTTTGGCGCCTTCTCTTTTTTTGCAGGCTCGGGCGCTTGCGGCTGAGGTGTAGTGGCGAGCGTCTCGAGGAATACGCGGTGGATCAAGTCTTCGTAGGAGGGTCCGCAAGCGGCGAGCCACTTCACAAGAAACTGGGAAACGAGGCGTCAATATACAACGGGTTGAAGAGGAGAGAATCTCACCCCAATGTAGGCTTTGCACCTCTTGTGAATCCTCTCCAAGCGATACTCAATCTCATCCTTCTCCACAGGAATCTTCCTGTCAGGACACTGCCGGTCAAAGGCCAGCGTTTCCACCTCGTAGTACAGACTGAGCGGCGCCTCTCCTTCCGCCTTCGACCCTTTGCCTGCTACTTTCTTGACTGGCTGACGAGCAACGCGTTCAATGCCTCGCAAAAGGACGCAGAGGTCTTCCAGCGTGTCACGACCTCTCGCAATGGAGTCGGGAAGAGGGACGGAGAGGTTTTTAGAGAGAGAGCTGAAGTTGATGAGGAAGTGAGTGCGAAGCTGCTCCGTGTCGAGGTAACGTCCGACGGCGGATGCGAAGTCAGGATTTGAACCTGCACGCGCTGATGTCAGCACGGCAAAAATGTCGCATTCAGGGAGGTTAATATTTACGAGCAAGGAAGAAAGAAAGAGACTGCTGAGAAACCAAAGCACTGATGAGAGCCTGGTAGAACATTGGCTGCTCTGCTTCTGGCCGGCGCTTGATGAATGACTCTGCCAGGGAAAACAATCAGACAACAGACGATGATGTTTCCAGTTCGAAAAATTGATTTCTACCGAAGGATTGACTCAAGAGACGAGCAGTCGGGATGGCAGCTGATTGATCAAGAGTTGATCCAAGACTATTAAAAAAGCTAGTGTCAGGAGCGGTTTGGTCATGTCAGATTATGCGAACTAACTCGAGTGCTCCTCCTTCCCCTATGAAAACCACTGTGTCCTTTGCAGCAGAGGAGACTTTTCGCGGAGTTCCATAAATGGTAGAAGGGGTTTCGCCGCTGCATTGGCAACTGAGGATTTTGATGGGGCTATTCAATGTGAGTCAGTATCCGCTAAAGTACTCTAAGTGAAAGAATGTACTCAGAATCGGAGGAAACGCGATGCCACGCGTCGATACAAAGTATCTGGGAACGACCTGGTGGGCCGCGCGAGGTTACATCTCTGGGGTCTGATGGAAAGACTGTGTTGTTGATGGAGGCTGCACAGCTGTTGATTCCATCCGAGAGTTCGAGTCTGTGGAAGCAGAATGTTAGCACTCTTTACCGATGACAGCGCAGAGAAGCTCACAAAGCCATTCCATCGGCCGGGATGACCTTGATGACTTGAACCAGTACACCGTCGTTTGTATCTTGCCCAGTCCAAGTCTCCAGAAGCATCTTCTTGATCCCTCCCTTCGCTTTGGAGAGAAACTCATTCGCCATCATGTGAGCGCGAGTGGGTTGGTAGGGCAGGCAGGCGGCAGACGAGGTCAAGCTGCAGGCGTGGTGGAGGGAGAGGTCAAACGCTTTGAGCGCCTCGATCAACCTCGGTCCTGGTCGAGGAGGGTCCAAGCGAGAGCTTGAGGGGCGCGCAGAATTTGAGAAGTACAAAGCGCGTGGCTGTGCCTACGCAGTCCCATCGCTGCGTCTTAGGAAAAACCGCGTACCGGTATCCGCAGAACAGAACGTGTGTTTATTTCTTCGTTTTGAAACAAGGTAGAACCAGACAGATTGACCCCCGTCAGGCGGACGTACACTTCAGCAAAGTCTCTGTGACCCCGCTCAGCGCTCCGCCGCTGCACGAAATTCGACGCCACTAAGTTCAGCGTTATTTGCGTTTCTATGGAAGACTGTATTCCTCCTATCTCAAAACTCCTCTGAGACTACCGGCGATTCCTCGACTCGGCTCCCAATCCTCCAGCACGACCGCCCTTCGACATCTCATCCGCGTCAAGTCCAGCCTGCGCCTGGATCCGAACAATCTCCTCCAGTAGCGGTTGATATAGTTCTGTTGAGATACAGAAGATTAGCTAAGCACACCAGAAGTTAGTTTAAAGCAAGTAAAGGCTTACGGAAAGCCTCTTCTGCGAGTGAAAAGCCGTCGCGCCGAAGCTCTTTCCCTCGATTGTTCGAGCCGATCGTAGTAAAAGCTTTATTCGTCCAGTACTCCTCTGAGCAGCAGCCAAGGGGTCAGAATTGCACGATCCGTTTTTATTGCGAAAAACTTACTTGAACGGGCGTAAAATTTGGCGAGGTTCTCTCCTGGCTGTGGTGTCGACAAAAGGTCTTCCTCCGTCCGGTCCGTGGCGAGCGAGACTCCCATGAACGCTGTGGCTCGCTTTCGCAAGTCCTCTTTCTATTTAAGCAAAGAGTTAGAGATGAGAAGAAGGACGGACTGGAAACATCTTTACAGCTTCAGCATCACGAACGGCATCGAGAGCGGCTTGTTCGGCGTCTGAGAGCTTGAGCGCTTCAAGCTCGACGCCGGCCATGGGCTCGTCTTCGGGGGCAATACCATCTTCCTCATCATCATCGCTAGATCCTGATTGAGATCCTTCAGAAGAATCAGAATCAGAGTCGGACTCGTCGTTTTCACTGTCGCTTCCGTTCCACTCAGCGGAGTCGCTGAAGAGGAGTGTTGCATTGGCATCAGCGTTGCGAATTGAAATGCTTAAAAAGGACGAACATCTTGCACTCCTTGAGACAGGTAAAGCGGTCGAGTTTGTCAAGCTATTTGAAAAAAGTTTAGCCCGATGAACACGCCTGAGTGCAAGAAGGGTCTACTTGGATTGTGAAGAAGTCATCCAACGTATATTCCTTCGAGCCAGCCTCCAATATTCCTCCATAGCTAGACGAAAATTGTAAGTATCTTCATGAGGGAAGGACAGGTCGTTGGCATACATGTAAAGTGTTGACCTCTGCACTGCCAGCATTGCGTTGTACCTGCTGAACGGAATGGACTTCTCCGGGTCGTCCGGGTCATCCACCTCTTGGTCGAGCACTAAAGCTTCTTTTGCTTCTTGGGCCACCTCCCAAGGTTTTGGCTCGTCATCTTCGCCGTCGTCGTCGCTTCCAGCACGCATCTCTTCATCCTCGGGCTCTGGTGAAGGAGCAGCGATGGCCTCGACGACTTTTGGTTTCCGCTTCTTTCCGCCAGCCTTCTTCTTCTTTTTCAAGGGAAGTGAGATCCATCGACCTGCTCCAGCAATATTGTAACCGAATCTGGGCAGCACTTATTATCAGCGTGGTGCTCGAGGGCAATATCATATCGCGCTCACAGTTCGTTGTAGAAGGTCGAGTCTAGGGACTCTTCGTCTTTATCCTCGTCACTAACTCCTCCAAACAAGACACCCATGCTGAGAACGATTAAGGTACAGTCAGGGCAGTACGCGCGAGCTAGAGAATGAAGTGGAGACTTACTTCTTCGCAGACCAAAGAGCCATCGTACAACCAGATCTCGGTGTCGGCGCGTATCCAATCTTCTTCCGCTTCTCCCACTTTAGAAGCCTAAAATCGATCTCACCAGCTTCGGAGGGCGGGATACGCAGAAGCCAAGTGTCGGACAAAGCCATACCTGTCACTCGCTTGCCT
Organism: Phenoliferia sp. Uapishka_3; assembly: GCA_035521515.1. Lineage (NCBI taxonomy): Eukaryota > Fungi > Basidiomycota > Microbotryomycetes > Kriegeriales > Kriegeriaceae > Phenoliferia > Phenoliferia sp. Uapishka_3. Next base: position 35,134 of record JASZXU010000053.1, read on the forward strand.
TCGTAAGTTTTTGTGTATCCACCTGATGAAGAGAGCATCAGCTCTACAATTGCGTACGCAGCGAATGGAATAGTCTTACCGTGAAGTATCAGTCCTTCCGGGCAGGAGAGGAACGAGAATCCACTTCGTGCTCTGCAGAACGCCACAGTCAGCTGCACGCACCGCCCAATGATTGGATAGTGACAAACCCTGGCTTTCGATCGACGTCTTTGATTTCGATTTGATGCCACTTGTATTCGAGTGTGTCCCAGACCCACAGATCGGAGAGATACGACGTCCTGATGCCAGTGTCTTGAAATCCACCGAACAAGAAAATGAGGTGCTTCCAAAGAGCCATACGATGACCTGAGCGAGCTGATGGGCGAAGCTTGGTGTCGAATCGTTCCCAAGAATGAGTATCGATACTGAAGCACCACTATGGAAGAGTCGTAAGCCGGCCAGTGGCGAAGTCACACTCGCAAGAGAACGCACCAAGTCACGGTAGTGATGAAAGGAGCTTTGATTTGGTGCAGCTGCGAGGAGACGTTTCAGTACCTTACTAAATTGATGAAAGCTTGCAACGCAACCCACAGAATTCGCCACCGAATAGCCATAGCTTGCCGCCACCAGCAGGTGAGGCCACAATTTGATGCGCGCTCCTTGGGCCAGGAGCGGTGGGAGAGGTGAAGCGGCGCCATTCGTTCTTGTCTGGGGCGTAGCGAAAGAGATCGGGATATATTTGACTGAAGTTGGACGGATGTCAGCTGCGAAAGGAAAATGAGAGGTTAATGAAATCACGCACACGGTCGAGCCATCGTAGTACTCGCCCTGTGAAAATGATGCCGAGTAAGTACATTGATAGTGCCGAATTATATGGCAACATAGCGCACGCCGAAGAGGTAAAGATGATCCTTAACCGGGCAGGCGGTGAGAGTGGCGTTCGCACGACGTGAAGGCGGGCCATCCACAACGTCCTCTGCAGAGGAAGGTAAGCTCTAATTCCCTTTTTCTTCTTTCGACATCTTGCATACCTGTGACCTTATGCTCGTCTGCCCACTGTTGTCTATACTGCTCGAGCGTCGCGATGAGGTCGTCTTCGTCCATGACGTCTTCCTTATCCTTATTCTTCCCCTTCTTAACAATCTTTGTCTCTTTCGCCAGCGACTTCTTCTCTCCCTTGGCAGCTTTCGCCTTCTTTGCTGCCGCCTTGCCGTCGATGACCCCGCCGGCGCCTGGCTTGCTCTTCTTGGCCTTCTTCAATTTCCCCATGCCGAGGGGAGCTGGTGCGAGTGGAGCTTTTGCTAGCTAGTTCAGAGTCTTTTACGTTTAGCGAGAGGAAGTAGGGCAGTCAAAGTTCGGCCGAAATCGTGGTTCAAAGTCAAAGATAAATTGTTGGCGCGCGTCCTCTTGTCCTTCCACCAAGACCGGCCGAAACTTTCATCACGCCAAAACAAGCAAACGACATTATGGCAGACCTAGACGACCTTCTTTCGCTCGAGGAAACCTTCTACGCTCAGGGTATGGCGGTTGGACGACCGCATGGCGAGCTTCACGGCTTGTTCGAAGGGCGTGCGCTCGGTCGCGAAAAGTGCTGGGAGCTATGGGAGGAAGTAGGCTACTACGAGGGAGCTGCTCAGCTCTGGAAGGCTGTTCTGGCCGCTCAGGGCAAGCAAGAGAGCAGGTAGGTCTGGGCGCCATCCTCTTGCGCTTTGCTTTGTCAATATGGCGGAGCTGATCGAAACAAACTACCAGGGCCTACAATAACATTGAGATCTTACTCACACACATTTCCGCCTTTCCGACCACCAACGACTCGACCCTCGTCACAGCCACTGCCGAAACTCCCGACATTCCCGCACTTCTCACTTCCATCCGAACGAAATATCGAACGGTGTGCGCCGGGCTGGGTGTGAGGCCAAGATTAGTGGCGGCAGGAGGAGCTAGTGGTGGAGAGAGCACGAGCATGAGTCTGTAGGGCGGCGTCGAGATGGCAGAATTCAGGGTGCGCTCTGGAAAAGTGCACGCTTGGAGTGCACGCTTGATGGAGATACGTTATGATTCTACCCCAGGTGCGATCAATGTAAGCACTCTCGATCTAAGCGGCGTGAATTTTTGGCTTACAAGAATTCATAGGCAGCATTTTGCTGGCTGTCCGCTGGCAGGTGCACGGTTGGTGCAACTGGATGCGAGGAGGAGAATATCTGCGAATCAGAGAAATCGTCGGGACGCTCCAAGTCAGCACGTTACGGCATTCTTTCGGAAACGATGAAGTCCTAAAGCGACATTCGCCGGCCCGCAAAAGTACTTGTTTTCTCGCATCGTAGCCATGGGGCGTGATGCACCGTTTGTCTAAGTGGTCGCGCTGAGGCAAAATAGTCGAGGACATATCTGTCAGTCAAAGCTCTCCGGCAAGGCTGAGATTGATGGCACATCGTCAAATCGTTCCGAGGCGAAACGATACTATCTCCGCGGCGAGAGATCCCCTTGGCGCCGTGGTGTGAGACCTTTCCTTTCGACCTCAAAGTTTTCCCCCGGGTATGGTTGACAACACGATTCGCCGCCGTTCAAGCAGTCTCACCACCTCACCCGTCCCTCCAGCGATGTGGAGGCCTCCGCCACCCGACTGGTCGACGACCTACGCAGTCCTCTCCACCAAACTCCTCCGTCGGTTTACCACGATTCTGTTCCTCTTCTTCACATTCTTGCTCTTGCTTCCCAGGCAAGCTCATCTCCCATCGTCCTGATTTCGACAGCTGACCTGCTCTGCAGTCTAGTATCTGACCCGAAGGCGGCTTTCACGCACCTCCAACAACGGCTACGACCCACATCTTTCCTCCCCGTCTGTAAAACGCTCGACTTCACTCTTGATGGGATGTGGGTTCCCCGCACACCTCCATACAACTCCACCGAGGACTGGACCCTTGGCGACGAACGTCTCGACGACGAACTCACAAATTGCTTGGCCCCCTCAACCGACCCCGCGGCGAACAGTGCTCGAGCTATTGCCGTTGCAAATTGGGTGTGGGAGCCTTTCTCGTGTACGATGAGAAAGTGGGACAGTGAAGCTTTCGTCCGAACTCTGTTGAAAATGCCGCATGGGCTCTTTCTCGTAGGCGACTCACTGGCTGGGCAGCAGAAGGATTCGATACGGTCGCTCGTTGGACTTGGGAACACCTCAATTCTACTATCAACTCGAACAAAGGACGCTCCAGGCGTTTGGACAGCCGCCAGAGGTAGTGCCTCGTTCTTTCTGAACCCGAGTCACCCGTTATTCTCGACGCTCATCTCAGAGGGAAGCTTTTCTCGTACAAGGTTGTCGAGACCACTTGTGACCCGTTATTCGACGTGAGCGTTTCTACTGCCTCGACTTGCTTTTGCATAGCTGTTTAACTTTGATTTATGGTGCACAGCTATCATTTAATCAGCAACGCTCTCTTAGCGCAATTCATCAACGACGCTGGAGGTAATAGCACGAACGGAAGGAGCGCCGAGCGGTATGTACACAGGCTTATCAGTGGAGCCCCAGCTCAAGTCGAATCACTCTAGCTATAGTTGGGGCTCGGATCCAGAGTGGATACCGTACGTCGAGGCAGCAATACAGGCCTACAACCTCTCAACTTCGAAACAAGGGGCAGAATCAGAGGCCAATACCGGCAGCGACGAAGGAGAAGAAAGAACAGTGGTGATCGTTGGGTCCGGGGTACATTGGACACCAGGCAAGCTCGAGGACGCCTCAGGGCTTCCCGCCGAGGTTGTCGTTTCCGCTTTCCAACGGACCGCAAGTCCATCGTTGTCTTTCCTAAATTCCCCTCGTCGTATTTTCTGAGCTCTGGATCGTGCCCAGGTCGACTTTGTCGCGCTCCGCCTCAATTTGATTCCCTTCGCACGCGAACGCTTACGCCTCATCGGCCGAACCATCCCTCCAGCCATGGGCTCCTGTGTCAACTTTTCAGAGCCACTCAAGCCACCTCACCAAGTCATTCCATCGACTCATATCAACGCGGTGAGTCTATCCTGCCACTTGCCTTTTTTTTTCGTCATCTGACTCGTTGGCGTTCCAGCGCGATTACGCTTCATTCGACGAAGCGATCCGAAATCATCCTCTTATCCCGGAGATACTTGATTTGAGACCTTTGATGGGAACGAGGCCAGATGGGAGACGATATCCACCTCCAGATTGTATACATGCTTGTGGACCTGTTGCAAGAAGCTGGACGGAGGTGCTCTGGAATGCTTTGTGACCTTGGGTGTCGTTGAGCTTGCAATCCTTGCTGCACATAGGTTGGTTCTCCGCTTTAACAGAAACATACAGCTCTGAAATAAAAGGTAGAAATGAGCTTCAAGATTCGAGGCAGGCAGTCTTTGACAGGGACGCCGACAGAAGCTTCTCGCAACGTTCGCCTTCTTGTCAAGTCGGCGGTGCATTTTGTTCATATTGAAGGTCCTTAAGTATTGAAAGACGACCTTGAATAACCACATTCGAAAACAGGCGATTCGCGGCATTCATACTACTCTCTTCCCCAATCGAAAAATCTTGCAACATGCTGCTCGCAGACCTCAGACCAAAGCCGACTCTCAGACAAGGATTCCATCATGGCCTTAAGCAGTCTTCAGCATTCTACTCTCCCCTTCTACTATATTCTCCCTCCAGAATTGGAAGCTTTGCATACAAAGCCGCCCCGGACGTCACCGGTCCTTCGCAGGCGCCCGAACAGAAGAAGTACAAAAGCTATGCACATCATGCACGTGTTTCAATCCGGATTACTGATGAGAGTTGAAATCCCTGCGGGTTTTTTTAGTGCCTGTTTTCATCATCTCACGCAAGGGGGTCCGGCTGTCACGGAGGGCGGCGGCGGCGAGCGTCCGCTGCAATGCCGAGCACATCTGGTGCACCTCGGTTGAAACCTCTAAAATCTTTGCTTAAGTCACTTAGGCTACCCCCCTGGGTCCAGAGAGGGCTTCGGATGCGGGGAGAGATGGAGAGAGGCCTGAGTGCGACTACGCGGGCCGGGCAGTGCGGACGTCTTGCACCGCGTTGGACTTAGAGATTTTTGATTCGGTCAACAAGCTTGATCTCTTACCATACCCTGCGCTGCCGCTCTGCCATGAAACGGGTGCGCGCCTTTTCATCGTCGCCCGAGAGAACGTCGGGCAGAACTCCGCTGTCAAGTCTTTCGTCTATTGGGCGACGTTCGTGTAAGACTACTACGGGGCATGACACGTCAAGGTAAGCTCTGCGGTAGAATGTACGGCTGGTTCAGCTCTCAATATTGTTTACAGAGTTGTCCAAGGGGATGATGACTTCAGCCAACCGTTTTTTCGTGATTTCCATGGCTTCAATATCTACGAGTCTCAAGTGGACGATCAGTCCCAAGCGGAATACTCGCCGTTGGAGGAGTCACAAGTTGTTGATGACAGTAAGTTGAGATGTGTTGTGTTATTTTCGAAGATGATTGACAAAGTTGCTTGATTTATTCTAGGTCTGCCGCGAGTTAAAGTCGAGATCACGGAGCCGCCGTTCGCCGACTTGGTTGAGGATGAAGAGGAGAAGATTGATCAGCTGGCTTTGACGGAGGAGGATGATAAAGTCACTGAGGCAACCTTAGCTGAGGGGACTGAGGTCTCTGATCGTGGTGGCTCTGCTGAAAGTATAAAGGGAGAGGATGTTGTGGATCTCGCGGTGCCAGCAAACGGTGAGCTTTCTTTCCCAACAGCACAAACACTCAGATAACTGATGATTTTACGTGTTGATGTGCATTTTAAAGTTATGGAGTCAAAGATAGCCATCACAACTCCGCAAACGGATTCCTCTGAGTTCATCTGCGACGACTATCCCCCAACGGCTATCATCAGCTTGGAGTCGGCGGAACCTACTCGTTCGTTTTCTGTCTGGAATTCTTGACAGCTTAGATGCACTGAAGCTAATGTCATCAAATCGACAGAAGAAATACCTCTTCAGGCCGGTTCGCAATTTTCCGACTCTTTCCTCGCATCACAGTGGAACGGCCCTAGAGGCTCAGGTTTCCGATACTCCCAACATCAAGACGTGGAATCTGAGCCCAAGGAGCCGGAACTCGAGCCGGAGGACTTTCCCCTTCAAGCCGGATCCCAGTTCTCGGAATCCTTCCTGGCGTCGCAGTGGAACGGGCCGAGGGGCTCAGGTCTACGATATTCACAACACCAGGACGTCGAGAGTCCGGCCGAAGATCTCGGTGAAGATCTCGATGAAAAGTTGGAGTTTGTGGATAAGGAGAAAGAGTTCAGGGTGACTCAGAGCGAGGGAATGGTGCGGTACTTGGAGCATTTGGACGCCAACAAGGATTATCTGGCAAGTTGTGCGAGGGAGGGCAGGGCAAATTTGTTGCTGAGGGTGATAGACTTTCGCGACTTCTTCCAGAGATCGTAGGAAGAAGTCTTGGGTTTGTAAAGAAGAAGAGTTGCAGGTCAAATTGAAGGTCCCCTGATTTGAGAGGCAGTTGGTTCTTTAAAAGTCAGTGAGGTGCGGTGCTTCTCTCTCTCTTTCCACTTTCCTCAGGCAGTTTCGACTTACCGAACACGCCGGCTGTTGACCTTCAAGGAGCTCAATTCGAATCGTCTCGAAGTCACCATGGCTAAGGTCAAAGAAGTAGCGAGGATTCGGACCCAGCAGCCTCGCAAGAAGAAGGCGACGACAGCGGTGGCGGTACCAGAGCGTCATGAGGTAGATCTCGCCGACAGTGAGTCTTTTAAATATAATACTTTTCAGTAAGGGTAACACTGATTTTCATTCTCACTTCAGTTGCTCTCATCCCCATGAATCAGATCCCTTTGGAACGTAAGTTGGAAATGGACGCTATGCGCTGGGATGCAGCAATTGTGAGTTAGCTCGTAATGCCTTTTGCCATCGTGTGTCTAATTTTCTGTTCATTCCAGGTGGACGAGGATGCTATCGAGTATCTAATTCAATTCACGGAGTGTTGGGTGGATCTCTTTCAGCTCTCGTACTTCTGTCACGAAGTTAAATACTTGGTACGTCCTCCTTTCTCCGTAAACTATTCAGATGTTCACAATTCCTCTCTTCAAAGTCGGACGTAAAAAACGAGCAGACTCGCTTCAAGGTTGTTTGGGAGGCTACCGTTCAGGCGAAAGGCGCCGCAAGCAAGGAGCTGGTTAGAAAATGGGGAAGGGCTAAGAAGCAGAAGGTGCAGAAGAAGTGATGATATTTAAAATCATCCCGCAATGATATTTGAAAGCTCGAATTTCAAGCTAGCGTTTGCGAGTGTTGCTGCTTGGTTTGGTTCTGCGAAGATCAGCCGCGTGCATCTCAAGTGACTTGAGAAGTGCGCGTTGCTTGCCAACGCAACTTGTCTCTCGTTCCCGTGTGCCACCACCTTCAAGCCTTACAACTAGCTTTTCTATCTCACCATACTCTTACCAAACCAAAACAGACTTGTCCAGCAGCACCAACGATGCCGACCTCACCCTACCCGTCCATCCCATCTCCTCTTCCCGCCCGGCAGCATACGCTCTCACAGCTTGATCAGCTCTCCCAGAACTTCAAAAGTCTACGGTCATCCTTCGTGCACCCTCCCTCGCTCATCTTCCATCCACAATCCAGCACCACTTCCTCCACCGTCCCAACGCTCGTCTTCTGTTCGGAGAACAAGCCGTTCATGGTCTTCCAAGAGTCGTTACTCAGGCTTTTGACGTCACTGGATGCTATTGAAAGTGGTGGAGATGATTTCATCAAGCTAAGTAGGAAGGCTCTCGTATCGGAGGTTCAAGCGGAAATGGACTCGTGGGAAGAATGGAAAGATCGAGAGTGGGAGCTCAGTGTCGTCGTCGGGATGACCAAATCACCTTGTCCTTTGACTGCTCCTGAGGAGCTTTCGAGAGGAGTCTCGTCTCCAGTAGGACCGTTTCAGCGGCCAGCGTTGAGGAACTTGAATTGTTGGCAATCTGATGGAGCACCGGGCATGGCGGACTCGGCTCTCTCCAACTTTGAATGTCAATTGGCTCTGGATCGAGGCGAGGAGGGCTTGTACGAATGGGAAACATGGAACGAGGTGGGGTTCCCAGATGATGGAGATGATGTGGTAATGGAGGAGGCAGCACAAATGGTCTCCGAGGGGGATTACGGGGCGGAGGGTGAAGAGGATATGGCGGAAGACGAAGCTGAAGAGGAAGACGAACAATTGTCTGACAACAATGATCATGCTGGTGTATCGGTTGCTGGAAGCGATTTCGTAACGCCAGCTCGTCCGGTTCGAAAGCGTGCTCGTCCTCGTGAGGATACTTCGTCGGAAGACGAGGAAGCGACAGTCTCCGAGACCGAGGCTGCTTCTTCAGACGTAGCGTCAGGAATATCCGAGGGAATCCGAGCTGGAGAAGGCGGAACTTCTCGCGCCAAAATCCAGCGATCAAATCGCAAAGAGTCGGCTCTGAAGACACTGAGCGTACGACACCTCCGACCGCAGGCCAAGATTGCGCTGGTTTTTCAAGTGAGTCAAATATCAAATATGCGCTCTCTGTATCTGCTAACTTACTTCTGTGGCTAGGATGGTTCGTGGAGGTGCATGCGATGTGGCCGTGCAAGCTCAAAGACGGTCGGCAGTCGATTACTTCAACATTTCAAGTCGGATCGTTGCACCAAGCTTCGAACAAAAGAACGGAAGGAGGAAGCACGACTCCGAGACCTGGGGTCATCTTTGCCATTCCCCTTGGCGTCATCTTCGCCACTCCGACCTAAAGTGAGGAAGGGCGCAACCCACGTCCACAGACGCACCGCTTCGGACGCTAGCACATTATCCTTCCAATCTCCTTCTACATTATCCATCTCATCTCCTTCTTCCTTCATCACTCCTTCAACCATTCCTTCTACCTCAGCCTCATCAACTGGCGCGCTTCCTCCTCTCATTGCCGAAAAACTCTGCGAGAACGCTCGCGTTCCCGTCCATCCGCTCTTCAAACTGGACGAATATCCTTGGCGACACCTTCACAACAACCGCAAGGAGCCGTGGCGTGTGGTGTCTCGCGGAGGTGTCTTGTACATTAAGGACCCAGACTGTCCCGGTGTCGTCGAGGAAGGCCAGGCAACATGTTGGTGGTGTCTACGACATTTAACCGATGAGCGGATTATGGAATTGGAGACGGTTTCTCCTCAGGAGCGAGAGGATAAGATGCCGCATCTCCTGAATCAACGTACGGTCGGGCAGCTCGTTCGAGGACAGCGTCGCAACCGGCTAGAAAATAAAGATAAATGGCTCAAGGTGGGTACCGTGCCAATATCTTAACGCTTCAATGTATTCATATCTCATTTGCAGAGTAAAAACATGGCCCGAGGCTTACGGCGCTCAAAGAATCGCGGCAGACTACTCAGCCAAATCATCAAGAAGGTGTCGACACTTCCTCCGTCCGCACGAGCTGCCGCAATTATCAAACACGCTCTGGAGAACAAGGGTGGCTACCGTACAATCTTACGCCATCTCTTAGATGCCGAGATCCGGAAACGTCGTTTGCGCAAATGGACCGACCTCGAGATCGCAGCGTTCATTGTCGCCTGTCTCACAGGGCGCAATCGGTGTGTCTCTGCGCTCCATGGTGCCATCGGAGCACCTGGTCGTACCTTCTTGCGCGAGCGCATCGGAAATTGCCATCTCCTGCCAGCAGTCGGCTCTCCCAAGCAAATTGTCGCCATCATCCTCGAGAACTTGACTACTCTCGGCTTCCCTCCTCCTCTCGACCCCAGCGCGCCCAAACCACCAATCATCAACTTGTACACATTAGCTTCCGATGAAGTCGCAATCCGGCCAGTGATTGAGTACAACCCAAGACTCAACTGCTTTGTCGGCCTTGGTTATCGCAAATGTGTCAACTCTGGCCTCGACATCACCTTCTCGGTAATGGAGGATGCTCGCAAGTTATGTGAAATCTTGGAATCGAAGGAGCAAGACTTTGTGAGCTATCAGCTCTCTGGATGAAAATCCTCAGCTCACTGACTGCGTGATTAATAGAGTACCAACATGAAAGCCATGGGCTTCACTTTCCACGACCGTTTCGGCCTCGGCACCCACTTCTACCCCGTCGTTCTTATGGCCGAAGCAGGCTCTGGACGTACAGCTGAGTTGGAGCAAGAAATTGCAGACCTCGTGGAAGAGGTCATTCGAGAGCGCATGTCCTGGCACGGTCTCGCGCCCGGCGGTTCTGCGAGTGATGGTGACGCCGCCCGCGCCTTGATGGAACAACGGCGCAGCTGCCGCTACCTTATCGTCGAAGGTCATCCTCTCTACGAGAGAGTCAAGAGGATGTCAGGATTCACCTCACGGCTTGGAAAGCACGACTGCATGCCAGAAGGAGATTGTCGCCACATCTTTAAAGCGCTTCGCGCCTGCGATGCACGCCCCAAAGGCTCGAGTCTCGCAGACGTCGGCTTGCCACCCGATACTCTCCTCGAGCAGATTGTACAAGCCTACCCCGACGTCCCAGCGCACGATCATATGAAAGACATCTTCCCCGAAGATGGAATGAAAGTCGCCCCGGCCATCTCTCTCATCAAGAAGAAGGCCGCCCTCCCACCCGCTTCTACACTTCCCAGCGACACATCCAACACCTTTCGGCGCCAAAGGGAGGCCCTCGAATTCGCATCCTCTGGTCCAGGCTTATTCCTCTCGCCCTTTGTTGACGCGGATCTCTCGACTGAAGCTGGTCTCTACGCCTGGGCCCAGGGAGGCTGGGAGACATACATTCGATACCTCCTCAACCCAACCAACGGGCTCTCGTCTCAGGTCGTACTCGCCCTCCTCAAGACAATTCATTCTCAATTCGTTCGTGCCATGCGACGTCAGGATATCGCTGTCGCCCAAGGGATCGATGTTGAGCATATTCTCACTCAAGTCGGCGAGGACCCAGTCGAAGGATTCTTTGGTGGTTTGAAATATGCTGGAGGGTTTGATACCCACTTGACGCTCAACAACGCCGCCAGATATGGAGGAGAAACGATCCTCATGAATCGTCTTCTCAATGAACATCCAGTCCTTCAAAAAGGCAGTAAAGGACATCGCAATATCAGCACGGTTAGTCTTCAGCAAGCTCATACAAACCTTCCATTGACTGACGAATACTCGCAATCTTTTCCAAGCCACCGGCGCTGATCACGTTTCACCTAAGCACTTAACCGGGAACCTCAACGTCCGCTACCTCGACTTTCCGACCATCTGGAACGTCGGACGCGAGAGAGCATTTGCCCATGCCCGAGAATATCCTCAAGTCATCGACCCCGCCTTGCTCGACCGATGGGAAAAGGATATTGCCGAAGGACTCTCCGACTTCCTTCGTCCTAATGGATGGTATCTCCGATGGGACCGTCAAGAGCAATTAGCTGCCGGAGTGAATCTTCGCCCATTGGACGGCGATGCTGAGAGCGCTCGTTTATTGAGTGAGGTCATTGCAGCTGAAGCCGCCGAAACGCTTGAAGACGTCACGGAACCGTTGCCGCCGATCGTCGTCGACCCTTCCTCGACCTCAGAAGAAGACGTATGGGTTGATGAAGAAGATGAAGAAGGAGAAATTGAGCGAAGAGACGTACGCTGGTTCATGCAAAATGTTAAGTGACGATTATTCACTGGCAAGAAAGCACGTAACTTCATAAATAGCATTCATTGAGAAGAAACCATAGAACCCCCCAGTCGACTCTCGGACAGTTGCGACGTTCGCTGATCAGCAAGCTTCTGTGCGCCAACATCCGAGGAGAAGAAAACATTCTAAGGAGTTTACCGCCTTCGGGGTCTTCCTTCCATATTTCCCTTCATACCTCAGAGTTTCCATTGACCAACACTTCACTATCCTCTTTCACCAACCAACTCCATCCTCGAACTCCGCGCACATCACAACGCCTTGCCACTAGCACAACACGCCCTCACAACACCAACCCCAGCAGTCGACCCCACTTAAATGAACCCCTCCTCCTCCTCCCTCCAAATGGCACCACAATCCCCACCATCCTCATCCTCAACCTCATCTCCACAAGACTCAGCCTCCTCCCCCGGCCCCTACTCCTCCTCC
>JASZXU010000054.1:0-46892 GCA_035521515.1 Phenoliferia sp. Uapishka_3
CCCTTAAGGATAGTTCCCCCCTCCACCCTTAAAATGATCGCATGATACCGAATCAATCCCCATCAACCGCATTACTACCACTTTCCATCGCCCCCGATACCAATCCAGTCCTCCCTCAACCCGTCGTTTACTGTTCCTACATATCGCCTGTACGCACACCCGGAACGAATAACAAACCACACCACTCGGAAGTACCAAAATTTGAAAATGACAGCCACAACGTACTGCCAGGACATCATGCTGCCTCGTGTGCGACTCTGCGCTTCTTCTTCGGCGAGAAACTTCGATGAGAAGACAACGTCCGCGTCGTCGCCTGTGCGCCTCTGCTCGTTGTTGCTCGGTGGTCCTTCTCTCCTAGAATAGTGCTTTGCTTTGCTGCTGTACACGCCGCAGAACTACTTCTAGGACGAACAGTTCCCTCGCGCTGCCGCAGGACGCGCCCCACCAAAATCGGCATCACTGCCAAGCCGCAGCACACTTAAGGGGCCCACGCTCTCCATTCTTTGGCGACGTTCGTACCTGCGGCAAAGCAACTTTGACCTTACCGAACCCTTACCACTCCTTAACGACTAGCTTCCTTCACGCTCACCAAGCACCTTCCTGTCCTTCATCTTCCCATTCGACGCGAACTCTTTCCCCACGCGGCTCCTCTCCAAATAGATCGCAGAACGCAACTCATCTCTTGTGCTCCGCCGGTCAACGTGAAGAATGTCGTCTACCGTATCACTTTCCCTACACGCCCTGGGACTCATCGTGGTCTACTCTTTGTGTACGTGACTCCCGGGCGTCGCCTAGCCAACGCAAAAGTGCGTCCTGGCGCGCTTGTTGCTTAGCTCACATTGGCTTTGATTGTGATACAGATGGCGTTTTGCAGGAGCGGATCATGCGAGGAACCTACGGTGAGTGTCCCCCATCTATTCAATCATAAGATGTAACTACGCGTCTATGACTAGCTACCGAACCCTCGCCGGAGCTCTGAAACAAGAGGCATAGCACTGACATCGACTTCTGTCCCTCAGGCCCCTCGCAAGAACACTTTACATCCTCGAGCCTCCTCATTCTATGCAATCGCATATTCAGCGTCAGTACTGGGCTACTGTTGATTTTCTATCGGTCGCGAAAGAGGTCGACATCGGGCGGAGCTTCGCCCTCTTTCACTTCGCGGCTTAAGCCTGCCAGTCCACTTTACGCGTGAGTAGGCTCTACTTCCTGTAGATAGAAGGTTGGTTCTGATGTTTGTGCTACCAGCTATGCGTGTGTGGCTATCTTCAATTTCCTCTCCACCACTTTTCAGTATGAGGTCCGTCCGACTTTCGTGCCGTTCGGCGTGACCCCACCGGCTTATCGAAGTCTCTCTCGCAGGCATTAAAATACGTGTCATAGTAAGTCAGCCTATTGAGGATCCTCTTCAATACTCTTGCTACTTTTCTGGGGTGAAAGGACAGCCAGATTGGGCCTCAGAGTCCAGACGCTAACTTTCTGCCCCTCCGCCTGTTCAGCACGACGCAATCCCTTGCCAAGTGTGCCAAAATGGTTCCAGTGCTCATCGTCGGAGCTCTCATTCACAAGAAGAAACACGCAACAAAAGATTGGGTTGCCGGGGGTGTGATCGTTGCTGGGTACGTTTTCCATCCGTGAGGGACTTGAAGCGCAGCTCACTTACCTGCGCTATTCTATACTTCATTAGCTGCGCGATGTACCTCTTCTCCCACCCACCAACTTCCAAGAAACATGTCGTAGCGACATCCGATGACTCTTTCATGAATGGAATTCTCGGGACTGTGTGTCTCGTTGGATACCTCTTCTTCGATGGCCTTGTAAGTTTCTCTATTTGAAACATCAAATGCCGCGTCATATTCACGACTGGAATTTAGGTGAGCACAACTCAAGAAAGAGTGTTTGGAAAGAATCCTGCCTCCTCCGACCCCTTTGGCCCGGAAAGCCCAGTGCTCGATCAGATGGTGAGTTGGGATAATTTCTCGCAACTTTCTTTCATCGCTCTTCGATACTAATCAGGAATCGTGATCGTAGATCTGGACGAACACTTTCGCCGGCTTGATCGCTATCGCTTCCGCACTCTTGACGAACGTCACTGGCTCTTTGATGCCGAACGTCCGACTCCTCCTCACGACTCCTGCTCTCATATGGGACGTTACCGTCTTCTCAGCGGCTTCTGCATTTGGATTGATAATCCTGCTCAATACTATCGCTTCCTTTGTGTGTACCTTATGCTCGCTTTCGGACCCGACACGATTAACTGATGTTTTCTTTCAGGGGGCTCTGACTTGCTCCCTCGTAATGACTACGCGTCAGTTCCTGAGTATCATCCTCAATGCTGGTGAGTCGGACGCATAATTACATTGAGTGCATGGACGCTGAATTCGCCCTGCAGGCATTTTCGGAAACTTTGGGAGCGTTGGCGTCGAAGGATGGACAGGAGTGGGTTGGGTGGCGAGTGGAGTCTACATCAAGATCAACCGGTACTACGACCCACCAAAGTCTACTGCCCCGAAACGTGGAGCCTCGGATGCGCTGCACCAGGACGAACTTGAGGGTCTCGCTGGCAAGGAGGGACTTCCTTCGACTGCTTCGTCGCCGCCACCATCTGCTGCTTCAGCAAACCGCCTTAGACAATGTCGGAGTTTCTGCTCAGGCCTCGCAGATAAGAGAACACTCACTCACAAACACTCGCATCACAGACTTTTTCCAATTCGTCGTCCCAGTCGCCGTGCCGGTTGTGCTGGCCATTTTCTTGTCGCCCTTTCTATACGCTGCTTCGGGTAGCAATCTGAGTCTCGAAGGCTCTTCCCAAGTGCGAGATGGGACAGAAACTGAACGGAGCTCCGAGCAAGTCGTAATCGAAGGTGGAAAGTGGTCTGCGTGAGTCGATTTGCCTCTCTCGGACAGCGGCCCGCCGCTGACTTGTGCGACATCGGACGACAGGGAGCTGCACCAAAAACTCGCACCAGAATGCCAGCACAACGTTACGACGGAGGTTTACCCGGGAAAAGTTAAGACTGGGTTCGTGAGCTTCCCCAGGAGCGGCAACTCGTACCTTAGGAGCTTGATCGAACGATCGACTGGCTACCAAACGTCTTCAATCTGTGAGTCACCCCTTCTCGCTGACAATTCCTCTTCACTGACTATTGCTCTTTATACTCCACCCTCAGACTGTGACCGAGGGCTTCAAAGAACCTTTGTGGGCGAATGCGATCACAAGGCCACTTTCTTCGTGAAGACGCATTTCCCAGCATTGCCTAAAACTCTCCCCGTGAACTCGATGAACTACTACAAACGTTTCGACCAAGCAGTTCACCTCGGTGAGTCTCAACTCAATTTTTCATCGAGTCAAGTGCTAAATATGCTGCAGTCCGGAACCCTCTGGACTCGATCGCTTCATGGTGGCACCTGGGTAAGTTCTTCCTCCGCTCGCAAGAAAAAACGAGTCTCACCAGAAGACTCTCCAGACAACTCGCCAAAAACTGCTGAAGGGTTCCAGGACCATGAAAATCGGATAAAGATCGGCCAGTTTGGCGACAGTCAACGCGAGGAGATGCTTCGATTGGCGCGTAGGTGGCGGGATCATGCTCTGTACTGGGAAACGGCCCCCATCTTGACCCACACTCTGAGATACGAGGATCTTCACGCCACTCCAATCCCCAAAGTGAAGCCTTTTTTTCATTTTTCACCCCTCCCCGTGCTGAACATCTCGTCGTTTAGATGATGAGCTTACTGTCATTCCTGCTGCCTTCTGTCGACCTACCATCTCTTTCTGATCTTGCATGCATGGTCGAGTCAGACGACACCCATGAGGCGTTAGTGAAGTTCACGCCAGCTCCGGACTTCGTATTGACGCCGAAGATTTGCAGTTATAAATCCCGAAAGAACGGTGACTTTGCCTCGTGGGATTCATGGTCGCCAGATTTACGACTTGAAGTTCTTCGAATCGTTCGCCGGCCATTCTGCGCCTTTGGGTACGACCGACTTTTGGTCAACAAACTCGGCTCGCTAGCTGAGTATGAAGGGTTCTGCCAAGAGGTGACATATGAGGAGGACTTTGGGCTCGAGTTGGGGGAAGAGGATCGACAAAAGTAGACAACTTTTCAGCAGTGTAAATAGGATTTGACATCGTGTCGTTGCGTCGCTTTGATTGATTCATCAAGAGGAAAATTTGTGGACGTCACTCGCACCATCTGCCGCTCAAAAAATGATTTGACAACAATCCTGCGTCCACCATTTGAGGATCAGAAATACTCGAGTCACTCCTTCGAGGCTTTGAATGTCTATTTTGAAGCTTCGTCACTTTTGTGTGGGATCTGATCTACCGAATGTGTGCCAGCTCTCCCTGAAAGCCCTCTGATACATTCCCTTCCTCCTTCCTCTAGCACTTTCTCCGACTGAACTATCTCCCACAGATGATTCCATCGACTCCGACCTCCTTCTGAAGCTGTTGCTGATGCTGTCCTCACTGAGTGTCGCAAGGTCTGCACGAGAGGATCGAAAGAGGATGTTAAAATTGCCGTCGATTTGGCTGATGAAAGTCGGGGATTGCTGAGCTGAGTCAGGCGTAGGCGGCCATGTGAGTGGCGTGGAGAATGGTGCGCCTTGAATTAGAGAGGGCGCGCTGAACTTCGGTGGCGAAGGTGGTGGGGTGGATGGATGTGAAAGTGGAAGCGGGGAAAATTTGAAGGTGGGGATCTCTGGCCGAGGTCTTGTGGGCATAGGAGGTATAGGTGACTTCGTGGTAGGTAATTGAGGCAGAGGCATGCGAGCGTAAAGCGCCAATTCATCGAGTGGTGGCGGCTGCTTTCGACGTAAGCGAGTGCGTCTATGGAGAGGAGGAGGGCCGATTGGTAAGGGAGAGGCTTCTAAAAACGTGGATTACATATCAGCTAAGCTCTTCCCAATAAAAGTATGGCCCACACGTACGATCTCCTGCTTCGCTCGACAACGACTCGTTCTGCTCGACGGCTTGTACTTTATGAGCCGCGCTCTCCCTGATTTCGTCAAACGCTTCGAGCATCTCCGTCGATATTATACTCCTTCCCTCCCAATCGCTACCACCAGCACTACTCCGTCTCCCCAGCTCAAACTCGAACTCGCCCAAACTTCCTCCACGACGATGACCGCGTCTCTTCGCCACTGCAGCTTCGCGGACCGCATTCTGTGGTTGAGGGCGAAGACTAATTGATCCATGCTCGCTCTGTGTTGACCTCAGAGAGCGGCTAGGAATTCTTCTTGGTGTTGGAAGTGGAGGGGATGGAGGTTGGGCAACAACAGGACCTCGCCAATGGTTTGTTTCCCAGGGGTTGTACGCCAATGATTCTTGAGCTTGTCGAGTCAAAGCTGCCTGCGAGCGGGGAGAGGGAGGAATTGACTGAACGAGACCCGGAGATGGAAGTGGAGAATCGAAGAGGTTGAAACTAAAAGCTGACTGTGATCTCGCTGGGCGTTGGACCACTCTTTCGTTGTTGTGCCCTTCAAAGTTGGTCGGCTCCGAAGTAGACGCGACTTGCCGCTCATCTTGCGAAAGAAGGAGAGGAAGTGGGAGGGATAGTAGCCTCCCTTTGACCTCGCGTATCTTGACAGCCCAACGATCCCGAATCCGCATGCCGTCGCCAGCTCTCGCTCCCTCGCCAACTCTTTCAGGCGCGCTGCGAGTCGTCTCTCGAGCTCGATCTGTCCCTCGGCGTCTATCTGCGTCCATGTTGGTCGGTCGCGGACTTTCGGAGCGACTCGCGTTTGGGAAGGCGACGACGCTCGCGCTGACCGCTGAAGAGTTGGAGTGGCGTCGTCGACGGAAGGAAGGAATGTGGAGCGTCATGGCGCAAGTTACGGACTCGTCAGCGTCCATCCGAAAGAGAGAAAAGTTGAAAACAGGAGGAAGAGGGATTTGAAGCATGGAAAGCGTGACGCTCACAGGGGCTAGGAATTGTGGCGCCTGCGAAAGCCCGCGGAGATGCTTCCGCACAGAAAGCAACCCCGAAACGCGGTCCTCGCGAGTCGCGATGTCCTCATTTGTTGTTCAACGTTCAAAAGCGCAATCAACACTTTTCAATCAAATTGTCCCTTGTGAGGACATAGTTGACCGTTGCAGCAGGAAATACACTCAAAGCTTCTCCTTTGTCCTTGCTTCCATCTGAGCCATTGCAAGTCGTAGCTCTTGACGGATCCCGAAATCCATGAGGACCTCTTCGGATCCCTAAAGGTAGGTGTGAGAAAAGTTAAGATCTGATGAAAGTCGGGTCTTTTTATGTGGCGACTCACTCCAGGAATCGCGACTCCCTGCAAAAAAACAAACAAAAGTTCAGAGGCGTCCTACTCGACAATTGAAGGAGAAAAGATAGACTCACCGGCACGTCTCGCTTGATGCGCTCGATTCGCTCTCCTTGACCACCTGCACAAGACTTTCGGTGTCAGCTGCTACCTTTCGCCTTCACACATGACGAGGAAACAAAACGCACCACGGGTCGTTCCAATCCCTCCCAGAATCTGGACCGCCTCTCTTGCTACCACTTCGAGAACAAGTGAGCAGTTAGCCTTGAGCAGGGCGGTAGTCCCTCCCAATCGTGCGTTCGCCTCGTCGTGGGAGAGATTTTTGACGGCGTAGACGATAGATTCGATCCAGCTGTTTGATAGGTGAGATCGAAATGTCTGTGAGCACACGTAAAGTCTGATTTAGGAAGAGATCGAGAACAAACGATTGTTGCGCCTCGACCAGTCGCGCCATGTTCGCGAACTTGCTTCGAATGACCTCGCTGTCTATCAAACGCTTCCCGAAGACCTTTCGCTTCTGGGCATATACCTAGTTCAGACGCGAATGATAAGGGCTTTGCTATGAAATAACAAAATACTCTGAAACGGGAGAACGAACCATAGCATCCTCGATGGCTACACGCGCGAGTCGGTGACCAACGTATATTCTGAATGAGGAGGTTCGTGAGCGCTGAATCAGTTGAAAAAATTGGTGCTCGAGAGCCTCACATCATCAACCGTTCGTGATTAAAGTTGGTCATAATCATCTTGAACCCTTCGTTCTCCTTTCCGATCAAGTTTCCAACGGGAACTGGGCACAAAGTCAGCAAGAGTGTAGCCTGTAGAGAACCCTGAAGTGGACAGAGCCTTACCCAGCACGTCTTCGAAAGTAACGAAGGTTGTTCCTGCACACCACTGTCCACTCATGAGCATTCTTTTGGTCGTTACTCCCGCTTTGTAGAAACTTAAGAGTCAGTCAAGTTTCGATGAACATAATACTAAAACCACCTACGGCCTTTTGGTACGAGCAGGAACGAGATGCCCTTTGTGTCTCCCGCCTTTCCTGACGTTCGCACAGCGGTGGTAAAGTAGTCGCTATAGATACCATTGGTGATCCACTGCCCGACACAAGGTGTATCAGTTTTGCAGAAATGACCTCCAAAGCAAGACTCTCTCGACCTTCTTGGTACCATTCAGGATGAAGTGTTTCCCATCAGCACTCCTCTTTGCTTCGCAGGAGAGGTTCTTGACGTCCGACCCAGCTTCCGGCTCGGTGATGGCCAAGCAGACTCGTTTCTTTCCCGACATAATCTCGGGCAGGACTCTGTCCTGCAGCTCTTTGGATCCAAAATTATAGATTGGTGGTGTGCCGATTTGAAGTCCTGAGGCGCATCGAGATCGTGAGGCGTCAGCTCAAGAAAACAAATGGGGAGGAAGGGTCTGAGGAGGAGGTTACCTCCTGCAAGACCTTGAAGAGTACCGAGAGATCCACACCTGTTGAGTTCATCAATCAGGATCCAGTCGTGCTGTTATGAGGCGGGACTCGGGTCAGCGCTGCCCTTCGACCGTTTCACATGCCAGCACCTCGCCGGCCACTGCACCCAGTCGATCCCACATCCCGGCGCGTATCCATGAGAGGAAGGTACTCACGAATCCATCCCACTCCGAAGCTGGCACACCGCCGAAGACAGTTCCATCGCTCTTGGCCCACTTTTGCGGAATGTGGGCACCAAAGGCCAAAGCAACAAGCAGCCCGTCCTTTGCCATCTGTTGGTAGACTGCCGGATCGATCTTTCCATCCTGCTCACGAAAACAAACTTTAGCTCTAAGCATAGGCGCACGCAACCGGGAGTCGAGCTTACCTCCTCCCACCTACCGCCGACGTCAAAGGTGTACTCGTCGCTCCATTCGCGGATCGCAACCCTGAGGTTCTCGTGCGTTTCGTTGTAGTACGGCGAGGGAAGTCCCTGAGCAGGTGAACACGGGGTGAGCGGGGCTCCATATTCGTGGTGACAATCCGCCGTCGAGAACTCAACTCACTCGATACCAGGAAGGCTCAGCAAAAGGTGTAAGCTCGCCAAAGGGTTTGCGTGGTCCCGTTGGCCTCTGTCTCGACATGTTTGGTTGTGTGATGGGTAAAAGAACGAGGTGGACCTCAAGGTGCAACTTTTAGGAAGCCCCACTCCGCTTAGCGCTTCAACTTGGGCCGCCGCTTCATCCGAACGCCCCGAATAAGCGCCGCGACGGTTTTCGAAAAAAAAACATGTCAAACATCAGCGAATTTTTGACAGGGAAAGTGTTTCAATGAAAGGGAGTCGGTAACATTTGTGTCCCTTTTCTTCGAATTTCGTTAACGCGGCTCTTTACACCGCGTCGGCAAATATTGGGGCCGACGACCGAGCTCGAGGCCTGACGAGCCCCACTTCTCAAGTTTAAACTTCCTCCTCCAACCCACCGAGACGAGCAGTCACGAAGATATCATGAAGGGCTACGGTGACTTCTGATCATCGACTTCTGTAACTCTCAAGCTGACCACCTCCCTACAGTCATTCCCCGAAACCTCAAGCTCACCGAGTTCCCCGCTGCTCTCATCTCCACCCCGGAACCCGTCCCCTCCACCTCCAAAGAGATCCTCATCACAGTCCACTCAGCTGCTCTAAACTTCTTCGACATCCTCCAAATCCAAGGCAAACACCAATCTCGCCCTGCGTTCCCGTGGATTGCAGGCTCAGAATTCAGTGGAGTGATGGCTCCTAACTCTCCTGTGCCAGAGGGCTGTAATTGGATCCCGGGCAAGACTAGACTGTTTGGAAGTGGACTCGGGGCGTTTGCGGAGGTGGTCAAGACGGACTGGGAGCAGTGTCATGAATTACCCGAGGGGATGGGCTTTGATGAGGCGGCGGGCTTGAGTGTGACTTTTGCGTGAGTTTCTTTCTATGGTGGCGTGAATCGAAAGGTCTGCGCGGCGATCTAGGCTGAGATCAATTTCTTTGTGCAGGACCTCTTACGCCGCGCTTGTGAACCGCGCTGCTATAAAGAAGGGTCCGCGCCCTCAAAGAAATATTGTGACTTTCCAGCTGATACTTGTCCGTTAAAAGGCGACTTCCTCCTTATTCATGCAGCAGCAGGCGGAGTAGGGATTGCCGCACTACAAATTGGGAAAGCGCTTGGCGCCACTGTTATCGCAACCGCTTCCGCATCAAAGCTGGACGTTTGCAAACGTTTCGGTGCCGATAACGTATTGGATTATAACCAGGATGGCTGGCAGAAAAAGGTGATGGAGATCACCAAGGGACACGGGGCAGATGTGTGAGTTTGTTCACTTTGATATCGCCTGAAGGAAATAGCAGCTTGACTGACGCGTCATCTCATTTCTCCAGTGTCTACGATCCCGTAGGAATGATAGTACCGTCGCTGAAGTGCGTCGCCTGGGGAGCTCGAGTCGTAGTTGTCGGCTTCGCAGCGGGCGCCATCGAGAAGGTCAGTTTCACGCCTGCCCCGCCCTTTGCTTCTTCTGATCTGGTCTTGAATTCTATTAAGATCCCGGCCAACTTGATTTTGCTCAAAAGCATCGCCGTGACTGGAGTGTTTTGGGGAGCTTACGCTGCGAACGAGCCGGAAGCAATTCCAATCGTGTGGCGTGATTTGTTGAAGCTGTTCAACGAGAAGCGGATTCAGGGTGTTGTATTTGACAAGGTCTATAAGTAAGCCGTTCTACAGTCACTTCATCTGAGGATCGATTCTGACGTCTACGTCTCTGCACCAGTGGCCTCGAGTCAGTCCCTGAAGGTTTGCGGGCGTTGGGAGCGCGGGAGACTTGGGGTAAGGCAATTGTTAGAGTACGGAAAGACCCGACGGCGAAGCTATAAAGCTTGTCTAGTGGGTACATAGGCTTTTGTAAATTTGATTGTTCTGTGAAAAAAGATTGCTGCTCGACTCGAATCAACGCTGCCAGACTCGTATAGAGAACGTGCGGCGACTGAGATTCGAAGGTCGCACACTCCGTTTCGCCTTTTCCTCTCTATCCGGATTGAATTTGACACTATTTCACCTGCCAGTAAGTAAGCTTGAGCGTCGTTGGCGAGCCGAAAGTGGTGAGTGGCCCCTATCGCGACGCGACCTCCTTCCTGGGCATGAAGCGTGGGACATCCTGGTCTGTTTTGTTGTTGTCCCACGCTCGACGAGATGGAAGATAATGGCAACCGTGAGTCTTTACCCCAGAGCACGCCTATAAGGCTAACTTAACTCCTTGGTCTCCCAGCCTCCTTCTTTGAGCTGCTAACAGCACCTTCAAGCGACCACGACACTCCTCTGAATGTGCTCCTTCACGCCATCGATGTGCGTTCCCCACACATTGTGTCCTCCCACAGGCTGTTGCTGACATCGCGTATCAATCGCAGAATCCTCCCTCTCACGACGAGCATTCGCTTGATCACTCTTTCCCAGGCCTATCCGCTTTCCTCGAAAACTCGACCCACGCTCACTCGCTCCAGCATGACCCCACGTCTTTATCAATCGACAGTCTTCTCGCAGCTTCACAACAGCTAGCTTCGCCGAATCAACTTGGACCTCGAGCCGCTAACGGAAGGAACGGGACGGACCAGCACCGGGGAGCGGCTGGAGTGGCCAGCGGGAGCGGCGAGCGCCATCACTGGCAATCTACGCCAAGCAATCTCTCTCATTTCCAAACGGGAGACGACTTTGCAGCTCAGCTTCAGCAATATGTCACCCCGCAACCCCAGACGCCTCGACCCGACCTAGACCTCGACCTCGCCGTGCATCCTGACCTCCAAAGAATGCCGTCCACGTCTCAACACCTCCCTCATCCACATCAGCAACCACCAGAGTCATTACAAGAACCCCCTAAAAAGAAATCGAGGCCGAAAACGAAGCCGAAACCTCCGGAGAGGCAGCCTTATCACCCACCTTCACTCGGAGGACCACAAGTCGCTGCAATAAAGCGCAAATGGGACGCGAATGATGTTGAGGGACGGGTGGCTAAGATTCGGGCGGCTATTCAAGCCAACAGCGTGTCTCAGTCCAATGGATCGGTGGGCCCGTCGTCGCTCAGCACGATTTCATGTATGCACGCCTCAGGTTTGTTTCACTTTTTCACTTTTTTATTTGGGAGAACTTCCAGGTGTTGACAAATCTTTTCCACTTTCAGCCTCTCAGAAATCTTATGGCGCCGAGAAGCGATATCTCTGCCCTCCACCGATGGTTCGAATTGAAGGACCCATGAAAGCACTCGCCCTCAAGCCCAAGCTTCAGATGACTATTATGAGCGAAGAACGGGAACCACAAGTGAATGAGCGGACCAACCTCTTCGATCCACAAATGCGGTCATTCTTTCGAGCTATGCACGTCGGTGGCGCGACCGCAAAGGGCAAATTCTTCTCGCTCTCGCTCTCTCTTCACGCCCCTACAGATTCCCCAGCAGCGTTGACAGCGCTCGACCAGTCTCCTACCGAAGGCACGCCGGAATCCTCATCCTCATCCTCCCTCGCTCCACCTTTCGCCGTCTTCGACTCTGCCGATATCGCCGTCATTTCAAAGCCAAGCAAGAAGACCGCGAAGGCCCGAAACACCACTTCCTGCATCCTTGCTGGTTCAACCATTTGTCTCCACAACCGCATCAATTCTCAAACTGTCCGAACAAAGTACATGTCTATCGACGAAGGACAGCTTTGTGCTCGGCAAAACCAGTGGACAGCCTTTTCGATTCATGTCCTTCGCCGAGCTGAGGACACCCCAGGCGTTACAGCGACGCTTCTTACTTCAAGAGTTCTCAACGGATCACTCACTGTCACGTATGGATCCGAAGTCCTCCTCACGGATCTCATGACGGGCGTCTCGTCCGAACCACTCATCGTGCGCAAGGTCGAGAAAAAGCGCGTGGTCCTCGACGCGGTCGGGCCAGTCTCGCAGCTTCAAAAACTTGCGTTCTCGAAATCGATAGGAGGTCGCACCAGCTATCTATCTGCCTCGCAGGACGGAATGGATTCGCTTGGGAACGACCTTGTGCAGTCGGCTACACCCGCGCCAGTAGAAACGGGGAAAAAGAGGAAGCGCGACGAAGGCTTTGCAGAGGACGACTTGCAGTCGAAACCTATCCTCACGTACCAGTACCCAGATTCTGTCACGCTTGCCAGTCCGTTTGGCGAACCAGAATCACACGAGGTCAACGATCTGCTCACTTGGACCGTCACCGGCATCAGTACGTTTGCGTTTCGTCCTGGGCTCTCATGGGGGCTGAGTTGTTTTTTTGCTTCCAGATCACTTCTCCTATTCATACTTCGACACGTTCACTGGCCCCGAAATAAGTCTTCCCTCAGCTTGTGTGACCCCCTTCCCTGTCGTTTCGGGCGCCCTCGAGTATCAAGAAGCGACGCGATCGATTTCATTCTCGTGCGTTGTCTTCAGCCTCAAACTCTCCTCTAGACAGCAACCGAACCGCTCACCTTTGAGTCACTAGCGTCACCAACTTCTACTCCGTTGTAAAAGGCGAGAGCGACCTTTTACCTCTCGAAGTGTGGGTCGGACCACTTGGCCCTCTGAAAGTACACGTCATCCAGCGTCCCGGGAGTATGTCAAATATCGAACAAACGAATCCGATGAACGACACCGTAAGCCTTCTCATCGTCCCCAAGGTCTTCTACCACTGACACGGAGCATGCGCTAGGGGGACGGCCCGCGAACTGGGTCTTCAGGGGATTGCTTCATTTCAGTTGAGCTGCCGACAACAGACGACATCATTCAAGCTTCGAAACCACCTGAGTCGGCCGCTCCAACCTTCGAGCAGCTCCTCGCAGGCGCCCACCATGCCGCCTCTCCCGACTTTCAAATCTCAAATTCCAGCGCTCACGCCAACTCTTTCCTCGACCGATCTATCGCCGCCCTAGCAGACAGCATGACCTCCTCCGCCGAAAAATACTATGGCTCCCTGAGCAACGAGCACGACCTTCCAAGCCACTCGAGTGACGCTTTCGCCACAACCTCTCGCGCTCTCCCATCCCCACTCGAGGTAGATTCAAAAGGAGCGCCTGCCCACTCCCCTTCCCATCCTTCACTCCCAGCTCTCCCCGACTTACCTCGACCTGTGTCGCTTCCCCTTATTTTTATTCGCCCTTCGGACGGCATCGGATACATGTCGCAGAGCTGGATCGTTGCGGAGCAGACTCCTTTGGAACAGGCGGAAGTCGTTGCTGCTCTTCTTGATACGAATACTGGGACAAATAGGGTGGGTACTGATTGGCGTGTGAGAATTGCTTAGACGTTGTTATGATACATTTTGTCGCGGGAAATGTCAACGCACGCCGGAGGGTCACTGGAACTGAGGAAGCGTGGCATTTATGGCTGCAGCTGTAAGGAAGCGCGAAGGCGAGCGAAATACAGCTGGATACGGTTGGTCATTCCTTGGTGCAGTAATCAGGCAGCCGCCAGCGAGCCGTCGACCCAACGCAAAAAAAGAATTTCCCTCGGTCCATCGCTTTGCTGGATCTTTGACTGAAGAATATCTCTTACCATCTGTAGGGCTGGCTGGTGAGGTCGGCTGCCTTGCAGTAGATCCTTCCCAGGCTACGAAGGGGAGCCAGCGCCGCCTTGAGGACTCAGACTTGTGAGTTTCCTCAATGGGATTGTCTCACTTCCCGTCGATCCCACAATGCGGCTGGCACAACACACCTGTTTTGTACTCAGATCATTGTCCCTTCCTTTTCAGCTGAAACTCTTGACTGAGACGCTTGACTATCCTGGATAGGTAAAGAAGGAACGGGCCTCAGCTGTCAGAGAACAATTGACTGTTCAACCTTGCGCCGATTCCTCCACTCTCTTTCTTTCACCCATCCAACCACACGCTTATCCAGCCCACCACCTTCGTTCAAGCATGCGTTCCTTCACTGCCATCACCTTCTTCGCTACCGTACTCTCCCTTGTAGCCGCCCAGTCTACCACCGTAAGCTCGCGCGCCACCTTTCTTCTTTGTGTACGCGACTGAAAACTGACGTGCTTCGACTTATAGGTCCCTCCTTGCGTTTTGGCTTGTTACGCCAGCTCGGTTTCTAGCTCTACTTGTGCTGCCACAGACGCCAAGTGTTTATGTGAAAGCCAGATCTTCCAACGCGACACCTTCGTCTGTTTGCAAGCGTCTTGTGTATGTCTTGCACAGCAGACAAAAGGCCGAAGAGCTCATCCTTTTTTCTTCCGCTCTTAGGACGCTGCCGATATCGGAGATGGTGTAGCTTTTGGAGCGACAAGTTGCCAAGCATGTACGTTTGCCCGATGACTTCGAGGGGAGGCGTCGCTGACAGCACTGTTACACAGACGGCATCGAGATCGCAAGTACATTCGCCAGCTCTTTACCATTATCTACTGCATCATCAAGTACGTAGCTTCCCCACTGCTTCGGAGCAGCGTCTGATTTTTGAACCATCGAGCAGCTGCTTCTGGAAAGCTCGCCCTCGCGACATCTGCCATATCATCCGCCTACTCGAGCGCCGCCGCTGCAGCATCATCAGCAGCAGCAGACCACACCGCTGGAGCCTCGAAGCAAGCAATTTACGTTCCATCACTACTCGTGGCTGCCCTCGTTGCTGCTTTCACCCTATAGACCCGCCTTATCTCTTCCTTGTCTGTTCTAAAATTATCTCTGTCGTGCCGTTGAGCGGTCCGCCCCATTTTGTGCATCCTTATTATACCTTGGAATATACCATCATACTCGCAACCATTTTTCCCTCGTCGCCTAAAGTCAGAATGTTCGTGGTGTGCTCCACGCCTCGCAGGCGAGATAGTTTTCGACATGTCAGTTCTGCTTGAGGACTTTGAGCAACGAGTCCCACCAAAGTTCCCTGCGTAGGGTGTAAAAAGAAAATTTAGTTGATCGGACGAAACAGGATGAACGCCTCGACACATGCGTGTCCTCCGCTGCGCACGAATTGCTCCGAGGCATCGGAGCCCCGCAGAGCAAATCCTCTGTCTTCTCGCTTCCACCACCTTCGTACCTGCCCTGTCGTTTTCAGGGCTATCATACGGACGCGCAATCTCGCTGCGAGGGGGGAAGGTCCCACCGGCGGCACCACAAACAGCGTGCGCAACGGCGTCTTTGAAGCGCCGCCAACGAGTCTCACCGCCTAAGAATGCAGTTCGTACAGTTTCGAGACTCAGTCGTACATTATCACTGGCCTAGCTCTGCGGCCGACTCTTCCCCTCCGCTCCCACATCCTCGCCTCACGTCTGATTCCGCCTCTGTCCACTCCACCCTCGACTCAGCCTTCCCGCACCCCTCAGGCTGGTCCATAACCATCCATCTGGACCACGAAGGTCGTCCTTCTTCCTGGTTTGATCACGCTTCAAAATGGCGGAGCGGTGAGGCGCTCAAGGGTCGCGTCGAGGTTACGCCGATAGCCAGGGTGCTCGCAACGCCGATGCCGATCAAGAGTCTTGTGGTCCGAAGCTTCTGGCAGAGCACTTCGGTGTTCATGACCCAAGAAGCATCCAGAGTAAGGATGATGGCCAAAGATGAGGTCGTTATGGGTCGAAGAACCATCAACCACGGAGAGTACCATCGAGGCTGGCTAGAGGGAGGAGGGGAAGGTGTTGAGCTTTGGGAGGAAGCAGAAGAATTGGACTTCCTTCGACGAGAGGTGGATGGGGACTTTCCCTTGCTTGGTGATCCATCTCGAACTATTGACCGTCCCGACTATCCACATCGAAACCCCGCCCTCCCTCGGAACTCGCAGAGCACCAACACATTCGATTTCACCTTCGTACTCCCAAAATCAACCCGTTCAAACTTCTCGAACCCGTCTCCCGACGCCCCGGCCGATCGTGCCAACCTCATGAACTTCGCGAGAACACCGCCTCCCTCTTTCGACACTCCAGCTCATACGAATGGCTCGGTGGAATATTTCGTGGAGGTGGTTCTGCGTACCGGTGTCTTCGAAAACACTCCGACCTCACCAACTCTTCATGAAGAACCTCCGTCTTTCCCAACAGCGCTGGAAGAGGATGCGCTCTGCGACTTCCGTGGACTCCTCCAGCCAACTTCAATACTCGCGGTTGAGCGAATCAAATTCCCCTTCGAACCTCTCGACGCTCATGCTCAAGATCTTCATTCTTCCTGGTCGGTCGTAGACGGTGCACCTGGACCTCCGCTTTTCGGGAGAGATCCTCGAGACGAACTTGGAGGCTCGAATTTATCGAAAGAGGTTGCGGCGCCAGGCCGTTTGATTCATCAAATGGGTGGAGCAGATCGGTGGACCACTTACGAGAAAGAATCGCCTGTGAAGTCAGTTCTGGGACTTGCTCGTGGTCTGTTAAGATCCGAGGTGAATGCTTCTTTCTCGCCGGTGGCGGTACGCAACACTAACTTCTTTCCCCCAGATCTCGCTCCCGGCGCCAGCCATGATTACACGGCACTCACCGACACTTCCCATCATTTTTCACCTTTCCTATTACCCTCCTTCGTCAAATTCGTTCTTTTCCAACAAATCCAATCCTTTGAAGCCCCTCGACATTTCTCACGTCACCCTTGTACTGTATGAACGCATCCTCACACGCTCAGGTCGCGCTAGCCGTCCAACAATGATCCTCACAGAACTCCGACGGCAGAACATCAAGCTTTGGGATTCAGATGGGTCCATCGCTCTCGAAAACGAGTCGGCAAGGAACAGTGCGAAAAGTGGCGGTCGAAAACATCTCCAAGTGAGGCCTTATGGGTCCGAAGGTGTCGATCTCAAGCTTGATTTCGACCTGCAAAGCGACGTGGAGCGCCTACCAAACGGACAGCCAATGGTGCGAGTTCGCGAAGCTGGACTGTCTCTTCGTACACCCAACATCGAGAGAGAGTATATTATCCAGGCGACAATCCATCCGGTTGGCTTGCCACCATTTCAAGCTTGTCGGTGTCCGATCCAACTGATAGCAGGAGACGATGACGAAGCGCCGCAGTTCGAGGATGTGGTGGCTGAAGTGGGTGGGCTGGCAAGTG
This sequence comes from Phenoliferia sp. Uapishka_3, assembly GCA_035521515.1. NCBI lineage: Eukaryota > Fungi > Basidiomycota > Microbotryomycetes > Kriegeriales > Kriegeriaceae > Phenoliferia > Phenoliferia sp. Uapishka_3. The sequence continues at coordinate 17,243 of JASZXU010000054.1, forward strand.
GTGGGACTACGGAGCGGGAAGTTGGGCTCCTGGATGACGACCTTCCAACGTACAATTGAGGTGGTTAGTTCTGGTGCTGTGTTGTACTTCACTCATTGTTTCTGCCTGCGACCCCTGACACACTTCTGTCGACCCCGCAGGCGTTTCCTCCGCTCTTGCCTCCTGACTCAAATTCATCACATTCAAATTTCTCTCGCCGGCCCCGTCCACCACCACAAATGGCTAGAAAGAAGAAGGCAGCGGTGCAAACCTCGAAGGCGAGTCATAAACCTTCGAAGAAGAAAGCATCGGTGAGTACAATGGTTACATGGCTATGCAGGCAGCCAACTTGACTGCTGATCCTGACTCAAGCAGCAGAACAAAAAGAATCAATCACCTGTCTTGCCCCGTGTCCTCAAGAAACTTCGGGCCCAACGAGAAACCCCGCAGGCTGCCCAAGCCTCCAGTTGGGTTGCTGGTGAAAAGTCGCGTGAGCACCACGTGCCTGCTAACGCGAGCGAATATTTGGATAGTAGGATGCATTGCTGATTGGTCTACCAATCCTCTCCTGCCAGGTCACACCGTCAGCCCTTCAAAGCCTCCATTTCAGCGAGATACGCCCCCACATTACTCTATCCCACAAAAGCCCACTTCTCAAGAGCAACAGTCTCCCACCCAAGGACTTGCTCAATCCATTCTTCTCCCGCCAAAGCTCCTTCCTCAACGACTAATACCTGAATCCCAATCTCTCTCAAACCGAGAGCGCTCGCGTTCCCCTCTCAGCAAGCCACAAAATGACGCTCCAATCCTGCCGACCCCAGAATACCTTTCATCCGTCGGATCTTACGAATACCCCGGCATCGATCAGCCGTCACCTCCCCTTCTGATCCTCGACTTGAACGAGACGCTCGTCCTTCGCGGTCGGTTTAGCAGGGAAGAACGCCGCGCCGCCATCCCTCGACCATACCTCTCAACCTTCCTTGCATATATTTCCGGAAACGACAGATACACAAAGAAAAAGCGCTGGCTATCGGCAGTTTTTTCCTCTGCTTCTCACGGCAATGTTCTGGCGGTTTTAAAAGAGATCGGTCTCGCACCTACATACGCACGATCACCTTGGACTCCCGGGAAAAATGATGTTCTCGAGCTACTTATGACGAGGGAGGACTTGGGGCTTGTCGAAACCGATTTCAGCAGGAGGGTTGAGACAGTGAAGGATCTTGATCACGTGTGGGCACGCATGGGTGCGAAGCACGGGGTATACCGGACAGTTCTCTTGGATGACGAGAAGGGAAAATGCGTACGTCCGCCAACAGGCTGTCTTACGGCTCTTAATATCTACTCATTACCCTTCCAAAGGCAAAACACCCATTCAACCACCTCCCTATTGAACCCTTCCAGTGCGACTCTAGCCCGACCTCACCACCTGACGCCGCACTTCTTCGAGCTATTTACCTCCTTCAGAGGCTCAACGGGTTAAAGAATATGCCTTACATGATTCGCCAGGGGTTTCTGGAGAGGACCTTCGCGTTAGGAAACCAGCGTTTGGAGGAATTGGCTAGAGAATTGTGTGCGACCCAGGGTATCAGAGTACAAGCCGAGTGGGACCCGTTGTGGCGTAGAAAGATGATTACAGCCCCTCCTGCGCTCCCAACAACTGACTGTAAGAAGTAGCGTAGATGCTGGCTGTCCTCGAGGTCGCTTTGTTCGAAGAGATACGAACGTTATCGACGGCATCAGAACGCGGCATACCATCCTTTCTTTGCGGGAAGTTGATTCTTGTGCTGACAGGCGAGGTAGCGAAACCAAGGATGCACCAAGTTCATCACTCAAATCGCAGGACGTAATACGCTTCTTTCATTGCAACTCGGCACGGCTTTATCCAGTCCCACACCAGCTACCGTCACATTCGTGCTCAATCAGATCGTATTCTCTCCTCACGTTGTGAAGAGTAATCTAAGAAAACTCTTCGACATCGGAGTTGGATTGTTAATTGAATATGATCATCATCTCGAGAGAACGGCGGCAGCGTGCAAGCTCCGCCTTCCGCCTCGCCCGTCCCAGCCTCCAACAATGCTCGCGTCCAGTTGCACCAGCGCTGCACGAGCAAATGCGCTCCAGCTCCTACTCATCCCGGACATGGCCCCATCAAGACACCGAAGGTGAACTGGAGCTTGAACCCTGTACGACAGACCGCACCCCAACGCACGAGCAGTAGGCACACCTGAAGGACTCCGAGCTTCCGTGGTGGTCATCGAAGGATAGACCGAGGGCTGATAGGCTGCACAACACAAGTAAAGTTAGCTATGCCTAAGTCTTGCACAGGTGCGAAACGAGGCTACCTACGTCCTCTTGTCTCCATTTTTCTCCTTTGCTAGGCGAGGAGGTCGTTGAGCAGAGTGTTCAAGACAGCTGAAGATGCAGTGCATTGCTTCGAGCCTTCAGTGAAAGACGAGAGTAGGAAGTCAGCAGGACCTTGGAGTCGCTAGGTGATCGACGGCGGGCTGGCAGCAGGGGTTCAACCTTGGTTCAACTGATGTTGCAAGATATTGCCGTTGTCGGCGCTAGCGGCTAGCATGGTGAAAGTGGGTCGGAATTCGACGGTGGGCTGACAGCTGATAGCTTGTTGTTGGAACTTTCCAGTGGTGTGGGAGAAGAACATGAAACGGCTTTTTCAGGGTTGCAAAAAAGCAGACAGCCCCTGAATGGACGTCCCTATCTTTCGCTGGCGATCCCGTTAGGAAGACTGGCAAGTCGTACATACGTCGACCCTGTACCTGGAGTTCCGGATTTTTCGCGAATATCACTTGAAAAGAAAAGGTTGAGGAAGTCCGCTGAATACCTTGGAAGCGTAAATTGCCAGCATTGAACTTGATTCGGAGCTCCTAACTCAGAGCTCCCTTTCACCGCATTGCCCCAGAATCCAAATACCTGAATAAATTAGATCTACTCTCGAGTGAAATGTAGAGAGGCGACAGCGTTGTGAGGAGTTGCAAAGCGGGCGCCACCTCGGTGACCGGGGTTTCACCTGGCGGAGTCGAAATCTAAGCACAAGCGACGCTCCCGGCGAAGCGAAGAAGAAACATATCTAACTCGCGAGCGATGAAATCAGATGGTAACAAAGTAGTGGGGGTTGTGGCGAGGAAGATCAATGCCTCACAAGATAACGCCAGCCTTGACGTCGACACCCAGCTGCCCAGACGGCGTCGACCGGTGTCCCTTTGTTCACTGACAAGCGTGTAATCCCTGCCCCAAGAACTCGTGTGAGATAACCCGAGATTTACAGACGCAAGTATTGCATCTAGCTACCGTAATCAAGAGCCGCCTATTTGTCCCCCACTTCGCAACGTCAATGGAGCTCAATCAGATCGTTTTTCATCCGCACTGCGACGATGAGTCATAAGACTCAACACCTGCTTGGAGTTGGATTGTAAAATTTTGATCATCATCTCGAGCCCAGCTCCTCGCCCCGTCGAGCTTGGAGACTTTGAACCTCTCCCCGTATTTCCAACCGTCCCCGTCGCACTCGCACCCGAAAGTGACCCAAATCCCAAACGAGGGAGCTGAACAAATTTTGGTGGTCCTCGTGCGTCCCTTTTTCCTCAACGAGCCCAGAACAACCAAACACCAATCCGCATTCGACCTCCGACTCCCTCGCGAGCCCTCGACCTGCCAGGCAACCTTTGCACCAACTCGGCTACTACCTCAGGCGAAAAACACACCTGGTGTTCGCTCGGTATAGTTGAATGAAAGCGCTTGGAGGCAGGTGTCTTTGGGCATGAAGGGTGACCTTAGGGAACCGAAGTCGCCCTTCCAACAGGCGACAATTTTCATAGTGTATAGCGTTCCTAGTCTAGGCGGCCTGGCAGCTTGGCAGAAGTAAAATGAACTGAAAAAAAGGACTTTAAGTCAGTGGGGGCCTAGTGGAGGGCCTAGGAAGACCGTCATAAGCGCTCGCCTCGAGGGGATCTGTGAGTCGGACGTTCATGAAGGCGATATCTCTCGAAGAACAGGTACGCGGCGTGGAACTTAGCAATGACGATATAATCTCTGTGTAATCGCTTGTTAGCTCGGGGGGACCAAGCCTAGAGGTCAAAGTGTATGAAAGCGCGGACCTCGCGACCGTCTCAACGGAGCATAACCACAACGAAAGTAACAGCAGCGGATCTTCAATGAGCTTCTCGTAGTCATGACATGTAATCTTGATAGTCTCTTCGGACGCGGCTGAAGGATTTGCGTCACAGTCGGAGGGATTCGGAATAGCGAGGATGTTGAGTCTTGACAGGTTGAAGGGGAGTGGGGGTGCGAAGTGATATGAGGGCGTCCCCCGTCTCAAATCGCTGTTGGCTCGGCTCGTGAAAGAGGAGCGTAGCGCCCTGTGTGGAACGAGTCGCCGAGCTGGGCAAGAGGTTGTAGAAGAGGGTATGAGGCGCAAGCGTCAGCGCGTGACATTCGAGCGCCCTCAGGGGCCCACGTCAGCGTATCATTTCTTCTTTCGGCACAAGACTCATCAAAGCGCCCATTACCCAAAATCTTCGTTTCGATTTGCGTAACCTTTTGTGCTCTTTCAGGACTCTTGTTCGGAAGGATGATGAGCTCGCGCTGTACGAAGTGTTTCAGGGGCGACGTTGACTCTCCGCCGCAAGTCCGCAATATTTTTGCAAGTAGTTGCCTTGAGTTGGCGTCGCCAGATTGCGCACATACTGCCCCAATAACCTCGCGCAAAAATGAGTGACTTCAGCTCACTGAGCCCTCCACTTCACCCACTCCTCCTCCGCGCCCTTGCGCACCTCGCCTTCCCAAAACCTACTCCAATCCAAGCCGCCCTCATCCCACATGCGCTGTCCTCTTCCCGCGACATCCTCGCCCGCGCCCGCACAGGTTCCGGCAAGACTCTTTCCTACGCCATTCCCATCGTACAGGGCATCCTCAGTCGCAGGGACAGGGGTGAACACGGCGGCACGCGCGCTCTCGTTCTTGTGCCGACACGGGAACTTGCAGAGCAGGTCCGCGGTCAGGTCGGCAAACTCATCGATGGATTGGGCTTGGCAGAGGGAGAGGCGCATCCAATTCGGGTGGTCAACGTCGCTGGAAATGACGGGACAGCGAGGAAGAGGAAGAAGGCGGCTGGAGTAGGTGGAGAGCGTGTGGAGAGGTATGTCTGGATTTTTGCGCTTCCAAATAAAGTGGCGCACAGCCCGCAATGCTGCTGTTGACGCTCCGAGATGTCTCTGTAGAATGCAGCTGGCGGACCGACCAGAAATCGTAGTCGCTACGCCCTCCCGTGCCCTTGCACACCTTCGCTCCGAGGTACGCTTTCGCAGCCGTATTTTCCTGCGCTCGAAGCTGATTATTATTCCTGTTTTCTCGCTGAAGGCCTTGCATTTGGAACACATCGACTATCTTGTCATCGACGAAGCCGACCTTATTCTCTCCTACGGACACTCGTCCGAAGACATTCGCTCTATCCTCTCCGGACCATGGAACCTCCCCAAAGTGTACCAGAGCTTCCTCATGAGTGCAACTATGACCGGAGAAGTTGAGGAGCTCAAAGGGGTTGTCTTGAAGAACCCGGTACGTGCAAATGAATACATATTGGGGAGGCGAGCTAACGGGAATATTATCATTAGGTCATCCTCAAGCTCGAGGACGATGAGGATGAGCTCGCCAACTTGTCCCAGTACCTTGTTCGGTATGTGCTATTTGACCCAGGACAAGCAGCGAGACCTTGCTGAAAAGTTGTATTTTGTTTCGCAGCTGCTCCGAAGAGGACAAATTCCTCCTCCTCTACGTTATCCTAAAGCTCAAGCTAATCAAGGGCAAGTGCCTCATCTTCGTGAACGATACCGACCGTGGGTACCGAGTCAAGCTTTTCCTCGAGAAGTTTGGAATCAAGAGTGGTGTACTCAACTCCGAACTACCCTTCAACTCGAGGTTTGTCTCCGCTTACTCCCGCAAAATCATTTGCCCGGAACTCATGTTTGTGTCTTTAGGTACCACGCGGTGCAAGAGTTCAACCGAGGTGTCTTTGACTACCTGATTGCCACCGACGAGAGCGGACTCGAAGGCAACGACCGCGACACAGCTGAGAAGGAAGTTGTCGAGAGTGACGCACCCACCCGTACGCAATCGCTCCTACTGCTTTTACCTTTTTTTTAACGAGAAAATCCATCAGTCATCGCTACTCAGCCCGCCGACGCCGAAGCTTCCACCTCCACCGAAAGTGCCGCCGTCGTCCCTCCCCCAGCTGCCGCCCCATCGAAAAAGCGCAAGCGCGTCGAAGCTGCTCTTCCCTCTTCTACTGAATACGGAGTCTCCCGCGGAATCGATTTCATCGACGTCGCCTGCGTCATCAACTTTGACCTCCCTTTCTCCTCCCGTTCCTACACTCACCGAGTGGGTCGTACCGCCCGAGCTGGTCGAACTGGTACTTCAATGTCCTTTGTCGTACCGAAAGAGCTATGGGGATTGAAGAGGAAGAACGATGTCTGTTTGGAAACGGCGAAGCGGGATGAGAGTGTTTGGAAGAGGATTGAGAAGGAGCAGAGCGGAAGAGGTGGAGAGGTCAAGGAGTGGAAGTTTGACCCGAAGCAGGTTGAGGGCTTCAGGTACAGGATGGAGGATGGTTTGAGGAGTGTTACGAAGGCGGCGGTGAGGGAGGCTAGGATCAAGGAGATTAAGAACGAAGTTGTCAACTCGGAGAAGCTCAAGGTGCGTCTCGTGACAATTTTTCCTCGCTTTTTCTCATTACTGACGCCACCCTCAATGGAATAGGCTCACTTCGAAGACAACCCCCGTGATCTCGCTTTCCTTCGCCACGACAAACCCCTACACCCTTCCCGCGTCCAACCTCATCTCAAGCACGTCCCATCCTACCTCATGCCACGAATTGCCGCTGTCGGTGCATCGGGTGAAGCAACCGCTGCTGGATCTTCAATTGAGAAGGGTGAGGGAGGAAGTATTGATGCCATTTCATCTTCTCGCGTACCTTTCCACAAGCCGTCGAAGAGGGGACAATCGACGAGGGGTGGAAGAGGTGGAACGAGAGGTGGTGGAAGGGGAGGACATGGGAACAAGAGGGTGGACCCGCTGAAGGGTGGCTCTTTTGCCTTCAAGGCGAAGCCAGCCGCATAATCAGGGTGGATCATGTTGTGATTGTGTATCTGCTATGGATACGTCTCTCTGGCCATCTGCTCTCGCCTCTCTGTCCGCGGCTTACGCTTGACATGAGATTATGTGTGACATCCATTACATTAGGGTCGGCAAGCGTGTGCAGAAACTCATGGTTGGAGGGAGGCCGATGAGGACATGCACGGATTGAGATGGTGGGTGTAGTTTACTGATACTGGTACGAGTTGGGTGCACTATACTGATTACTAAACTTCAAGCGGAGAAACGTGAAATACTTTCATGTGGTGGCCAGCGCAGAGGCAGTGTCTTTGCAGTTTCACGGATGCCAACGTCGCGACGTCGCACCGGGGAAGCTTCTGCGAGTTTTCTGAAAACAAGGGCAGGGAACGATCAGAGGGAACTTTCTTCAATTGCAAAAGTTCGAGCTCACCTCAGAAGCTTCGGAACTGCTGCTGCTCCTCTTTCCGCCATTCGGCGACGTCAGCACTCAGGTTTGGTACCGAATGAGTAACAGTCCTTTCGTCGGACCACTTCTGTCCAGGCCTCAATCCAAACTCTTCTGATCTCCAGTCCGGCTGTTTATCCTCATGAAATGGGCGAGAGTGACGAAGGTCTGAATTCGAAGACGCCCTCGAAATTGACGCTGTAGACGGCCTTGGCGAAGGATAAGCTGTGCGAGCCTGAGACTGAGGATACAACTCTCCATATTGTGGGAACTGCATCTCAGTTGGTAGAGCGCTGCGAAAAAGTTGATAATCCACGTGGTCGGCGGTAGGAAAGGGAATGCGAAGATGGGGGTCGGGGTAGAGATGGGCGGGAGGAAATTGGAGCGGAGTGGGTGGAGGGTAGGACCAGTAGGGTACTTCGCTTCGAGGCTCTACCGTGAGCATTAAGTCCGGTTGATCATGCGCATTATTTGCGTAGAGATCCTGTGATATCACGGGATCTTCGATCGAAGTGGACGTCGAGGTGGAAGCAGAAGTCGAGGCGCTAGAGGTGCTGCTGGTCCTGTCTCGCGAGCGTTTATACTCGATGAACTTTGACCGGGTCTCGATGAAATCGCTTGCTGCCTCGGCGCGCGCCTCCTCCGTAGCGCCTTTGTTGGTGAGAGTCTTGACTTTGCGGAGGAACGCGAGACCTGCTCGAAGAGTGGACCATTAGCTTCGTCTATCAGGATACTCTATTGAGACCCGAGTACTTGCCGCAATTGGAACACCTGCCGCGGAGGATACTCAGCCATCTCTTAGACTGCGAAGTCGGGACGATTGACACACTCACAATGTGTTCTTCCCCCTCGGACCGTGCCTTGTAGCTGGAGATCCACAACAATCGCATAATCGCTTCTGTGTGGGTGCAAGAGAGCAAGTCCGAAAAAATTTCGTCGGGTATCAATCAACACTCGCGCAACCCAACGCGTCCGAGCTGTCAACATACCTTGCTGTCTTTATCAGGGGGAGGTGCTTCGGCAATCGGAGAGTATGATTCTTTGATAGAGAAGGCACGGCTGTTTGGAATCCGATGTCCCGAGACGGTTGTACGGTGGTGCGCCGGCGACTTGCGACGAACGCTAGATGCGGAGGTCGCACGAGTGAACGAAGGAGGGCTGCCCGGTGGTGAAGTTGGCGAGGGATGTTGACGACTAAGTCCAGGAAGCTGGAGGGACGAAAGGGAGGGTAGACGAAAAGCTGAGCCGATAGACCTGGGGCGAGCTGCTGAATCTGCGGAGGATACGCGAGCGATGGTGGGGATCTTGGATGTTGATGTCGCAGTAGGCGGCCAGTTGCCATGATCTTGAACAGCGAAGAAATCATTGTTCATGGTGTAGAGAAGTGACGATGCGGGAAGGAGCGAAAGTGGTGTCGGAATGGTCGGAGGGAACAGCATATTCGAAAGAAGAGCAGTGGTACCGTTGCCAGCTCGAAGGGACCATCGGAGCACGTCCTGAGGTTGCTTCCTTCCGCGAAAAAGAGGGCCCCAACTCCTGCAGGCTCTTCGGCTCGTGCTCGGCAGACGACCTGTCCAACCTTCTCCGCGAGTTCGCCCGTTGAAGAGCCATAGTGGCCAGATATGTGATGACCCTCGCAGCTAGATGCTACCCCAGGCTATCTAACCGAGGACTGATCCGCTCTCCAGCAGTCCAGCTATACGTTAAACCGAAGAGCTGCCAAGACCCTCCGTCGACTCGGAGCCGGGGCGCTTGAAGATGCCTCGCCGGCGGTCCTAAGTGCGAACTTCCATGCGCGCGGAAGAAGCAACAGCCGAAGGTGCCGAAAGATGTGTGTCGTAGGTAGCGAAGACGTCGTCGAGTCGCAAGCCATCTGCAGCCCCACGAGCTTAAATCGATGAGCACCGCGGGCAGCCGTGCCGGATGAGCCGAGAAAGTACTAAAGTCGATGAGGCGGGGCGTGGAGGACAGCTACTTCTCCATCCGGACCTTTCACATTATTCGCCAAAATGACCACCAACACATCAGTCCAACCGATCAAGGTCGCTGTCCTCGGGTTTGGAATGAGCGCCACAGGTGCGCCGCGACTAGGCTCTGACTCTCGCTGCAGCTAGCTAACACAAACCTCTCTGTCGTAGTATTCCACATCCCTTTCATCCTCGCACTTCCTCAATACGAGCTGGTCTCCATCTTTGAGCGCAAAGCAACCCCCGAGAAGTCGGTAGCGCGCGAGGCTCACCCCACCATTCGGGTTGTGAATACTTTGGATCAAGTGAGTGTTCTGCAGTCATCCTCTGAATTTTCTCTGACGTCTGCCAAAGGTGCTCAACGATCCCGAAATCGAGTTGGTGTTCATATCTACGGTCAATGATACACATTTTGGTTCGTCCGAGTCGGCGTCCCAAGCTTCGGGCAATTCATTTCGCCGGAACGTTTGGCTGACAATTGAGATTTTGACAGAGTACTCCAAGGCGTGCTTGAATGCAGGAAAGCATGTTGTCGTAGAGAAGCCGCTCACACCGACATCTGCTGAAGCTTGGGAGCTCGCCCACCTGGCCGCGAAGCAGGGTCTCGTACTCGCAGTCTGTTCGTACTTCGAAATCTTTTGCTGCTCGGAAATTACTGATCTTTGCCACAGACCAGAACCGTCGATGGGATGTGAGTGCCGAAGACATTTCAGGGGCACACTGATGCGTACTGATACCCCACCAAAAGGGTGATTTCCTCACCGTCAAAAGCCTCCTTTCGAAGGGCGTGCTCGGAAACCTTTCTGAATTTGAGGTGAGTTTGTGACCAGTTCCCCAAGTATCATTCACTAATCCGACTCTCTTTTTTGCTAGTCACACTTTGATCGTTTCAAGAATGAGGCCGCCACAACGAAGCTTTGGAAGGAGCTTGCACTTCCAGGCTCGGGAGCCGCATACGACCTTGGCTCACACTTGGTAGCTTTCTTCCAAGCTACTCTCGAGAAGGTCCTTACTTTCACGCACCTACAGATCGATCAAATTCTTTCCATCTTCGGCAAGCCAGCTCGGGTGACAGGTATTGTGCGAAACAGTCGACTTATTGGCAACCCGGACGTCGAGGATTCATTCCTTATCCACCGTAAGGCCCTTTCTCTCATCCTCCTTATTAAAATCCTTCAAGCTGATTATCATCCTCCAGTGCACTACGAGCCGGAAGACACCCCGGGACGTAAGCTGCCGTTGATCGCAACTGCTCGCGGTACCGTCCTCTCCCTCCTTGCGCCTCAACTTCGTTTCTCCGTCAAGGGTAGCTAGATACATCGGCTCAATCGTCTGAAGTTACCTTAGCTGACCGTCGAACCCTAGGTACTTCTGGAGCTTTCATCAAGCACGGACTGGATTGTCAAGAAGACCAGCTCAAGGCTGGAGGCGCTTCTGCCCCGCCACAAAGCGATTTTGGTGTTGACCCTGCTGCACTGGCTGGAACTTTATACACCAGTAAAGGATCGGAGACGCAAGTCAAGTTTTCGTCTTGCCTTGGCGTCCTTACGCTGACTCGATCTTCTCTCGCAGTGTGCCCACCATCAATGGAAACTACGCTGCATGGTTCGAGAACGTCGCAGATGTGAGCCAATCTGGTCTCACTTCCCATCCCTGAAGATTTACTGAACGTTTGATGTCGTTGAAGGCCATTCGCTCGAAGGATCGCACAAAGTTGATTGTGACACCGGAGCAGGCGGCTTTGACAATCGAAATTGTCGAGGCAGCCATCAGGAGCTCAAGAGAGGGCCGCACGATCACATTGTAGATACTATCCATACACGCATCACAATCACGTCTTCTGAGAAGCATTTGAGAGGGGCAGCGGCCGCCTTGCCCCGACTTGCCCAATCACTTGGGTTCGAACGCTCGAGAAAACTAAGCGACATCCTACTGAGCAAGGCAAGGCAGAAGATTCAGAAGTGTCTATGTATTGCAAGAGAGGATTTGTGAGATGGAAGATGAGATACCGTATACGTCAGGTTTGGTCCGAGGGAAGAAGAACGTCGAGCGATACATGATTATAAAACTTGTGGGAAAGGACCGAGTCCACATCGATAACCCGGCGGCAGAGAGGTGATGATCCGTAAAGGGAGAGGGGCGAACGAATTGAAAGTAGGAGTTGTGTATGATTTCACTCGTGTGAGGTCGTAGTCCAGCTCGCGATGGCGACAGACGGAGGGTTGACAAAAGAGTTGGCGGAGAAGTCGGGCCACTGAGGGTTGAAGAGAACTTCGACGGTCTGTTGCCCTGTCGGGATGTTGATTGTCAACACGGTGACTCCAGGATTCGGTTGATCCTGGGAGGCTGCGTCTGAAGGAAGGGCAGGGTCGCTAGCGAGACGGACGGGCTCTGCAGTGCCGAAAGTTGCGGCGGAAGGGCTGAGGAGCTCAACGATCATCTTCTGACCTCCGAGCTCGAGTGCTGTATCGAGCGGGTCAGCGGGCGGCGAGAGTTCAGACCTTTTCTTCGCAAACTTACTGGCCGTCTTGTTGCCGTTCGACATTGCGATTGTGGCATTCGTGTGCATCCTCCATTGAACACCTGAAGCGGGAACGTCGACTTCGTCCTGAAGAAGAATTTGTTTGCGGCCGTTGAGCAGTCGGATGGCGCGCTTGACGCTGGTGCCATTGTACCTAAGCATGTCGAGGGCTGGATGAGCATGTGTCAACCGGGAAAAGAAACAGTGCAGCTTACATAGTACTGAGGTCAGTGGTAAAGAAGGCAGTCGAAGAGTTTGCTGGGGTGTACACAAGCGCATCTTGCGATTCTCCCGAGGTACCGAAGCCGTTGGTGGGTGTCGCGAGAACGTTCTGATCGAGGCCGCCCATAAGGAGTGTGTTTTGACCCTCGGTACGCTTTCGGTAGTAAAGCCATCTGAATTGATATATAGAGTGAGTGAGAAGTGCAGCTTGCGAAGGAAGGCGACGCACCTCTGGGCGTTTTGCGCCTCCGAGTTGAAGTATCCATCAGCAAGGTAGTTTCCTGTCCAACAGACGCATTAGAAATAAGCTTGAACAGCAAGACAAGGAGACAACTCACCAGATCCAAGTTCTCCTGCCCAACGCTGTCCAATCGCATCCAGTACGAAATCTCCAGCGTCAACATCCTGCGGAGCACTCATCAGTATTCACGACCCAGTCCACGGAAAACCCGACAACAAAAGAAATCTGCAAATACTTACTCCGTGAGTCTGATGACCCTGAAGACCACCTGACTTCATCGCGACATAAGTTCCATCGGTGTCTGTCCACGAGCTCCTCATTGAAACCCAACCGTCGGTGGTGTTATCAAAGTGGTGGTCGAGCGCCAAGCCATCCCAGAAATCTCCCGAGACCTGCGGATCGTAGAACAGCATCGACCTGCGCGACAAATCTTCAGTTCCAAGGAAGAAGATTCGGGCGAAAGGACTGAAACCCACATTGGCTCCGGTGCGTCGGCTCGGTCACGTTGGAAGAGGGTGTACATTGGAATGTTGTATTGAGCTCCGTAGAACATGAGACCATTGGCGGTAGCAGTGTATTTATTGGGTCCAGTGTCTCCGTATGCGAATAATCCTTGCATTCCCGTGACGTACATATGGTACAAAGCTGAAAGCTTCATTCCTGGGTTGCTGTCCAAGAGGTCATGTGTGCTGCCAGTCGCGGTGAGGAGGGCAGCGGCCATCTGCGAGTGACCAGTCGTGCCGAAATACCTATCCCAGGAAGGAGTGAGTGAGAGGTAGATGTGAAGCGCAAAAGTTGAGTATGACTCACCAGTAGTTGGCGGTCTCACTCCAAGTACCGTCGGGAGAAGGCGCCTGAGCACAATTCGCGGCTGCGTTGGGAACAGTGTAGGCGAGAATTTTGGCAGCGATTCCAGTCACATCCTCATTTGCGATAGCGAGAGCGCCGAGGGTAAGCCCGTTGTTGCAGACCTGCAATATTAAAGAATCAGCACTGAGACTAGCAGTGGGCGGATGAAGACAATCGTACGCAGTTCCAGTTTCCGTTGACTTTGGTCCACCAAGTAAAGTCTGCTCCGGCACCAGTTGGGTCGGCGTAGGCATCCAGACCGTAGGTGAGTCCGAGAGTGACGATCGAAGCTCGTAACTGCTCCTTTTGAGTGTCGGTCCAGGCGTCGAAGAACCAGTCGTATGCGATACCAAAAGCAGCGGTGAACTGTCAAAAGGAAATCATCATCAGGATGAGGCGGGAAAGTAGTCCACAAACAGGGATTGGCGTACTTCGGCAAGGTCGAGGAAGTGGTCTGCAAGGAAGAGGTACAGAATGCGATCAGGAGAGGTCGAGAGGTGCAAAACAGGAAAGGCTCACGAGTATTCCAGTTATTGCCCGTTACACCAAAGTACTGTCCCGTCGTTGAGTTTCCAGCAGCGGTCTAAAATAAGGAAAACATCAGCTTAGTGAAGAGAAAATCGCGGTCCACGACGATCCCATCTAACCTCACCTGTAACTCCAACCAAGCGCGATCGACCCACTTGGTATCATTAGACATTTTCCAAGCATAACCCCAATGTTTAATCCTCAACTGAACCTCTCTCGCCACATCCAATACTCCACTCCCACTAAGCCCACCATCCTCCGAATAATTCGTCGGAGACATTCCATAAAACCTAGTCGCATTGATAAAGATCGTATTGTTCCAAGACGCCATATAAGAATCGACCGCAATAAGTTTGGGTAAACATTCCCATTTGTAGGAAGGGGCGAAAAGACGCGGATGGTCCGTCCTTACGGCGAGAGAGGAGGTTGAAGGGAAGGAGTAGGGATCAGTTCCACAGGAGAGGCTTGAGTTTGCGATAGTGGTTGGAGAGGCAATGCGAGCGCTGCCCGTTGTGGAAGGGTAGAGAGGATTTCCATTCGCGTCGGTTCCCTAAAGCGTGTGAAGAGCATAATATCAGCCGTCCGCGGCTCTTGTTATTTTTAGACACTAGGTCTCATAATGCCGGTAGAGGAGGGAGGAGAGGGAAAGGAACTGACTGTAGGAACCACAGCACCATTCGCACTCCCTGCAGTCTTTGTAGCAAGCGCTCCCGTTGCTGTCCCTGTCCCAGACGCGTCGTTTCCAGAAACGGCCTTGTTACTGTTACCCGCCCGCGAGCCAAACACTCCACCGAGAACGGCACCGAGAATCACAACAGCAGCAATGACCGCCAGTAGAATCCATAGCCATCGCTTGCCTCCCCTCTTCTGCTCAAGAGAAAGAGAAGATGAGGGCTCTCGTCAGTGGGTAACGCGCAGGCGAGCAGAAGCAGCGAGCGAGCGACTGAGACTTACAGGTTGGCCGTTTGCTCCGTATCGAGAGTTGCCATCTTGATATCCTGATCCGTATTTGGGTTCTCTTGAACCTGCTTGGGTGCTGAAAGGCGTTTGTGGAAGAAGGAAAGGGAAAGGGGAGGAGAGGCAGTTGTCACAAGTTGTCAGGGTCGTGTTTGGTAGCGAGTGATACGCTGGAGAGGAAAGGGGACGTACTAGTCGACGTTGCTTAGAGGTCGTTGAGCCGAGTCGAAAGACTGCCGCCCGTATTGGTGGGACATGCTGCGCCTACCTGGGGGAGGACAAGGAGCGAAAGGGTGTCAGACATGTCAGGAGGGATGGGAGCATGAGATTGGGTACGCGGAAGGGCGGGGAAGGAGGTCCGAGGATGGGTACTTACCTGATTGGTTTGGTCCCGGGGGTGCGAGGTCAAGACGAGGACGAAGACGAGAAGAAACGATGGACACATTTCACAGGGAATGTAGTTGGACGCGACCCCCTCGATCTTTTGTCTCACATCAGCCAAATGGTCACTGTGACCTTGAAATCACTTATGAACACTTTCACTGAGTACTCGAAGCTTGAAAGGACGCCTTCATCTTATTTCCCGCCTGGTGATGAGGTCAAGATATCACTCAAGTCCGCGGAGTGATCCCAAAGCGTCACGTCGTCTAGGTTATTTCGAGCTCGTCGACGTCCAAAACTCATACGCACATAAATCTACACGGTACATCATTTTTTCGTTGACGAGGTTCGTCCCTACTGTAAATCTAGCTGTAAACCGAGAGGTTGTGGCTGTCGGCGCGCGCGAACGAGCTATAGAAAGCAACGCGAGCGCTGCGTTCTCAAGCCCTCGTGAAAACCGAGTCCTCGACGATGACAGTTAGGATGAACTTCCAACGTACGGTCATATCATTCCAGCAATCTTATCGGTTTTCCCTCCAGGAAAGCCAGAATGTTTTCCACGCTTTGTGGCCACCAAGCTTCGTAATTGCAGTCGTCGACGTACTGCCCAAAAAGAATTTCTCGTTAGCGCCCTTGCTCGCGAACCCAAACAATCAGGAAACCACGTACTCCCATATGTGGCGACAAGACCACATTCTCCAGCTCTCTAAAAGCGCTATCCATCGGCAACGGCTCTTCCTTAAACACGTCCAGTCCAGCTCCCCTTATCCCCTCCTTCCTCAAACACTCCACCAAAGCATCCTCATCCACAATCTCCCCCCTACTAGTATTAACCAAAAACGCACTCTTCTTCAACCACCCCAACTCTTTCTTCCCAATCAATCCCTTCGTTCCCTCCGCAAGCACCAAATGAATACTCAACACATCCGCCTCGCGACAAAGCTTCTCTAGACTCTCACAGTATTCCACTCCGTTTTGCTCCGCTCTTTCCTTTGTGAAATGTGGAGACCACCCAATTACTCTCATCCCGAAGGCTTTGCCTACTAAGGCTACTGCGCGACCTAGACGACCTACGCCGAGGAGGGAGAGTGTCTTTCCGGATAGACCGGTGGCTACGCCTAGTTGCCAGAGCGGAGAGGAGGCGGCGATGGAGTTGTGAGAGGGTATTAGGAGGCGAGAGAGTGCGAGAATTAGAGACCAAGTTTGTTCGACGGTGCCGGTCGAACCGGAGGTGTTGCCTAGAGCGGTGGTGCCGGAGACTGGGATGGAGAGGGTTTTGGCGAAGGGGATGTCGATTCCTGTGGTGACAGTGTTTGAGTAAAGGAGTAGAGGGACAGTAGCACGCGGGAGGGGAGAGTACCTCTGTTGTGTACGCCTGTTGTTGCGATGAACTTCAAGTTTGGGAGTTGGCTGAGGATTTCTTTGGGGAGTTTTGTTCGCTCTCGCATTGCGTGAATGATAGTGAAGGGAAGGAGCGTTTTGACCAAGTCTGATTGTGGAATGGGAGTTGTGAAAGTTGTGATTGGGATGTGGGACAGTGGATTCCAGTCTGCGTATGTGGCCGAGCAGGATTGATAATCATCGAGTATCGCAATAGAATGAGTCGTCATTTTCGCGGGTGGGGTTGGTTGGAGAAAGACGAAGACCGCTTCCCACTTTCCTATCTCATCGGAACTTCGGGCCGGCCAACAGCTTCTTGCCTCGTCGCGGCGTTGAGTGCCTCTCTTCCTCTAATTCCGACTTGAACTTCCTGCAGAACCTATGTACCCAGTGTTTTATCCGCCGCACTTCGGACTCCAACACGCGTCGCACTCCCACCTCTCAAAACCGGAGCCCCACACGCGCTGCCTCCTCTCATCAAAATGACACGATCCAACACACTCAGCACGCGATCCCCTCCCGCAGCCTTTCTCGCTCTTCTCACCCACGTTCCTTCCCCCCCAACCTCTCAATCACAATGTTACCAATCACTCTCCTCGCCCTCTTAGTAGCGTCTACTCTGGCCGCTCCAAAACGACCGAATATTGTTTTGATACTTGCGGACGACCAGGATGCGAGACAGGATTCGGTTTCGACGATGAAGAATGTGCAGGAGTTGTTGGTTGAGGAGGGGACGCAGTTTAAACATTTTTATGCTCCGAGTGAGTTTGGGTGCGGGTGAGGAGGTTTGGGGGAGCGAGCTGATGGATGTGGAGTCAACCAGTTTCTGTTTGCTGTCCTTCTCGGACTAGCTTACTTCGGTGCGTTCTTAAATCATGTTTGAATTTGATCGTGCTTTAGCTGATGGGAACTGTTATAGGGCCCAAGCTGCTCATAATACCAACATTACCTCCGTCGTCGCACCGTGGGGAGGGTGGGAGGTATTCAACGAGAAAGGTTATAATGGACAGTAAGCACCGAGACTTCGTTTGACATTTTGAAATTCTGAAACAGTCCAATTTCAGCTACCTCCCCTCTTTCCTGCAAGAAGCTGGATACGACACATACTACGTCGGAAAACTGATGAACGCCCACGCGGTATCAAATATCGACACATTACCTGCTCTCGGCTGGACTGGTTCGTCTCAAACTTACCTTCCCTGCTCAAATTTTAGTCACTGAAGCAATCCTTACAGATTCCGACTTCCTGGTAGACCCACAAACCTACAACTACTGGAACGCCTCCTTCGTAAAGAATGGTGACCGCCTCATCAATCTCTCACCCATCCACAGAAAGGCGTGCTAAGCTCCCAATTACAGCTGGACCAGTAGTATACCACGCAGGCGAATACTCAACCGACCTCGTTCATTCCAAAGGTCTAGCCGCCTTAGATCTCGCGGCCCAGAACCCCGACACTCCCTTTTTCGTCGGCAGTGCGTTCCCAGTCCTTCATCCTCCCCGCTTCTCTTACTAATCAAAAACGTGATACCTATTCAGTCGCCCCAATCGGTCCTCACACTCACATCACTGGCGCCCGAAATGCCAAAGGAGAAATCCTCTTTGACC
Organism: Phenoliferia sp. Uapishka_3; assembly: GCA_035521515.1. Classification (NCBI taxonomy): domain Eukaryota; kingdom Fungi; phylum Basidiomycota; class Microbotryomycetes; order Kriegeriales; family Kriegeriaceae; genus Phenoliferia; species Phenoliferia sp. Uapishka_3. The sequence goes on from JASZXU010000054.1 coordinate 35,450, forward strand.
TCCCCCAATCCGCCGGTCGCCATTCGCACCTCTTCACGAACGTCACTCTGGATTATTCTCGAGCCTCGCATAATCCTGAGAGACCGAGTGGTGTTTCTTGGATTCGGGAATTGGAGAGGTTGAATAGAACTCAGGTTGATTATATTGAGGAATTTTATAGGGCGAGGTTGAGAGCGCTGCAAGCTGTTGATGAGCTTGTTGAAGGCGTGGTGAGGAAGTTGGAGGAGATGGGAGAGTTGGAGAATACTTTTATTGTTTATACTTCGTGAGTTGAGAGCCTTCTTTTTCTGAGTCTGAGGGGATTTGAAGACTGAATTGTGATGTGTAGAGATAATGGATTTGAAGCGAATGGAGGTCATCGACGTCAGCCAGGGAAAACTTTGCCTTACGAAGAAGACATCAACATTCCTTTCGGTGCGCTCTTTCCTATCTCCTTCCCCAGACTCTCCCCAGACTTTTCGAGGGACTAATCCATTTCAACAACCGCCTATGTAGTCGTCCGGGGTCCCTCAGTCCCAGCCGGACTAGTCGACACTTCCTCAGTCTACTCTCTCGCCGACCTAGGAGCTACAATCCTTCACCTCGCCGGTGCTAAAACCTCCTATATTCACGACGGATCCCTCGTTCCCTTCACCCAAGAAATGCGGGAGGGACTAGGGGACGAAGGCGCGAAACAATTTCATTTGGCAGAGTATTGGGTCGAGGGGATTGAGGAGGGGAAATATGGTGGTGCGTTTTTGTTTTTTTGGATGAGGGTTGGATTGGAGAGGGTGTGCGTTGCCTGAGTGTGGACTGACGTTGGGTGAGGTTGAGCAGGACGGAAAGTAAATCAAACATACCGCGCTGTAAGAGTCGTCGAAGGCACCGAAATCAACTACTCCTACGCCGTTTGGTGTACCGGAGAGCACGAAATTTACAACCTCAACGTTCATCCTCCTTACCCCATCCTCATCCTCGTCACCAATCTGACCTCCTCCTAACCCCCCCAGAGTGATCCCGACCAAATGACCAACCTCGCCGAAGCTTCTCATCTCCCACACCTCCGACCTTTCCTACCCTCTCTCGCCCGCCTACAACATCGACTCGACGCACTGCTCTTAGTGCTGAAAACCTGTGTTGGAGATGTTTGTAGGGAACCTTGGAAAACGATTTTTCCGCAGGGTGGAGTGGAGAATCTTGCTGGTGCTTTGGAGAGTGAATATGATGGGTTCTTTAAGGAGTTGCCGAAGGTTACTTATAGCGTGAGTTTGGTTGGGTGGGAGGGAAGAGGGAGAGAAGGTTGCTGACTGTTTTGGCTTGGGGATGTAGGAGTGCGATATTGGGTATCATAGAAGGTTGGAGGCGCCGTTTTGGTCTGATGAGTTGGCTTTCGGAGCCGGGGGGCAAGGTGGTTTAGCATTCCAACAAAGCTGATCCGAAACAAGGAAAAGCGTATATTTCGCCAAGTATTTTGTAGTGGGATGAATCTTACCTTTCGGGATGTGGGGAATGGTGGGGAAGAGGACGGCTGTTGCCATTGGGACGTGCCGCGGCTCAGCGCCTGCTGGCGAAGCTCTGAGTCCTCCGCGAAGACTTAGCATCGATGATTTGCCATGGAATAGACTTTGTAAGGAATGAAAGAGTGTCGACCAGAGTTTAAGCGAAAGAGTACGCGTCATGGTGTTGTAAAAAGAGTCCGTGCGTTTTTCTTCCGACAACTGCTCGAAGGACGCGCGTACGTACCCGGGCAGGTCAACACGCCTACCTGCGAAGACGACCCCAAAAGCAGGAGCTCTATGAGATCCATCTCCCGGTCGCCATCGCCCGCAGACGGTATCGTGCGTAAACGAGATCGTTCGCCGTCTGCCGAGTCTACCCAGAGCTTGAAACGATCTCACTCTGAGGATCCAACAACTTCCGACCAAGAAGGTTCTCTCGGCGCTTCAAGATTGAACTTAATGGACACTCAGCAACAAAGTTCTGGACCAAGCTCGCCTCTTACCAACTTTGTTCTCGATGAAACATCTCCCTCAACTCTCTCCTGCCCTTCACCGAACACCGCCGACGAGGACGCACCACCAGCTTATAACTCAAACTCAGAGTTGTTCACTACGGCAGCACCTTCAGTCACTCCACCAGATGGGGCTGCTCAAGTTGAGATCATAAAAGAGCTCAATAGGCACGACTTGACTGCTGGAGATAGTTGGTGGCTCGTCAGTCGCACTTGGTATAGACGTTGGGCTGCTGCTGCTAGTGGGGAAGCACTTTCAAAGGGAGACGAATTACTCGACTTGGAAGCTGTAGGGCCTATCGATAACAGCTCGATCACTACAACAGATGGTCAACTCAAGCAACCCGTATTGGCTGGCGTGGACGTAGAACTCCTCCCAGCTCAAGCTTATGGTCTCCTTTCTTCATGGTAAGCTATTTCAAAGAAAGGAAAAGAAGGCTACGAGAAAGCTGACCACCAGAATTGCAGGTACGGGACCACCGGAGCAGTCTTCGAGCGATCAGTCGTCGGCAACTTTGGTTCCGAACGAGTCGAATTCTATCCTCCCACTTTCTCAATCTTCCACCTCCTCCCCTCCGAAACAACTTCTTCCGTCAGCATTCCCACAGAACCCCAATCCCCTCCTCGCCTTTCCCTCTCATCCGGCGAAACCGTAACCGAGCTCCGCACTCAAGCCTCCGCTTCCCTCAATCTTACCCGCCAAACTCGTCTTTGGCGTCTTGCCGACAGTTCGGTAACAGACCTCGATACTCCAGCATTCGTCTTTGCGGATAAAGTCAAAGAAGAAGGCGCGGAGCTCGTCGACCCGACTGATTCTCAAGCGACTATCGACGAAGCTCTGCTCAACGAACCTCATGTCAGGATCGCAGTTGAACAAATGTCAGCGCTGGGAAATTGGATAGTAGATGCCGAAGCTATCGCCGTTGCCAAGGCAGCTGCGCCACCACCTTCTCCCGCTGCAGTCCCGAAAAAGAGCTTGTTTGGAGGAGGCTTCTTTAATACGATGGAGAAGACAAACTCGCTTACGCCGAAATATAAGGACAAGGAGAATGGGAAGGCCGTCGCTGGGTCTTCTGGCTCGGGCTCGAATTCGCTGTTTGGGAATATTGCGGGAGCGCTGACGAGGAGTAAGTCGAATACGAGGGGGGCACAGAGGGGTTTGACTGGACTCTCGAACCTTGGAAAGTGAGTTGCTGTGGTAGGGCTTTGATGGTGTCCTGGGAGCTGACGACGTTTTTTCGCAGCACCTGCTTCATGAACTCGGCGCTTCAGTGCATGAGCAACACAAAAGAACTACAAGAGTACTTCACTTGTACGCACCGTTTCCTCCCCCTTCCCAGCACATCGCTTACATCGTTCTCCAGCCGGCGTTTACAAAAGCGAAATCAACCGCGACAACCCACTCGGGATGAACGGCCAAGTAGCCGAAGCCTTCGGACAGCTCATCGAGCGACTCTGGTCGTCCTCCTCCTCTTCCTACGCTCCTCGAGAGTTCAAGCAAGCTCTTTCCAAATTCGCCCCATCGTTCTCCGGCTACGGACAACAAGATTCGCAAGAACTCCTTGCTTTCCTCCTCGATGGGACACACGAGGATCTGAATAGGATTAAGAAGAAACCGATCGTTACGAGCCCGGATTGGGAGGGTGGTGGTGATGCGGAGTTGATTAAGATGGCGGAAACTTGTTGGGAACAGTATAGGAGTAGGAATGATAGCGTTATTGTGGATCTGTTTCAGGGTCAGTATAGAAGTACGGTCGTTTGCCCCGACTGTGGAAAGGTGAGTTTTGTGTCATTCGTGTTTTGTTTGGGAGTCTTTGCTGATGAGGTTTGCCAAAAGGTCTCGATCACTTTCGACCCGTTCATGTATGTCACGACAAATATTCCAAATACCAAAAAGTGGCAAGGCAAAGTCTACCTCGTTCCTGCAGACACAACCCGTCCTCGCTACTCTGTAAGTTTTTCAATCTCGTTGCTTCTGGGAGAGAATCAGGTTGACCAGGATCTCCTTTCTCGCAGATTGAGCTTGAGCTCCCAAAAAGTGCCACGATCAAGACGATGAAGCAGGCCATTGGATCGTTCCAAAACATTGATCCTCGAAGGGTGAGCTTCCTGCTTCCGTTAACAAAGCTCATGGAACTGACCAATCCACGGCGTGTCAGCTCATCGTCGCCGAAGAGTGGAAGGGCAAATTCTGGAAGACATGGTATGACGACGAGATGGCCTCCGAGGTGACCGACAACGACAACCTCATCTTCTACGAAGTTGGCGGACCTTTACCTCAACCAAAGCCTCGCACCTACGGCAAGACAAAGCCGAAGGTCATCATCGACCCGGACGCACCTATCGTCATCGCCGTTCAGCACACCGTTGTCGCCAAGAAGAAGGCAGGCCGTTCGGCGTTCGGTAGTCGAAAAGACGATGAACCCGAAGTCTTTGGAACGCCTTTCGTCGTCAGTCTCACTCGTGAGGAAGCTTCGTCTCAGCAAGGAATTTATCGCGCTCTTGCACGTCAATATGCGAGAGTTTCGAAGCGCGGAGAGGATTTGATCGAGACGGCGGACGACTTTGACTTCAGCCCTCCTGCACCGGCTCTCGAGGAACTGGCCGACCTTCCTCCTTCCACTTCTGCTGCTGCGACCACTTCGTTGCCTGATACTCCTCCACCCGAGACAAATGATATTGTCGTCGACACTCCCATCACTGAATTCTCCTCTACCGACTCCACCTCCCCCAGCGAAGCCGCCACCACTTCAACATTACCTTCCACTCCCGCTTTCGTCCCAAAACCCCTTTTCACCGTCCACGTCTCCAAGGTGTCTCTCCCGAATGCTCGCCTCCCCTTCGATAACAAGCACTGGGGTGGCTACAACGCAACGATCCTACTTGAGGAGCGTGCTAAAAACGTAGCTACTGCAGCCGCTATCTCTACCGAACTTCCTCCATCTCAGCCTTCTACTCCTGGTCCCTCGACACCTACGGCGGACACTGAAGACGTCGACATGGCCTCTCCCATCCCTGCGTCCACTGAGCCTACTCCGGAAACGGCTCCTCTTCCAACTCTTCACCCTATCGTCCGAACAGGTGACTACTTTGTAGTCGACTGGGACCCAGCAGCTCTCGAGATGTACTTCGGAGGCGACGGTCTTACAGGCGAACACGCTCTTTGGAACCACCTCGAAGCATTCGTCGACCCCGCACTTATCGAAACTCGTTCTCGCAAAGGTCAAAAGAAGACTTCGACTATTGAAGGATGTCTCACGGAGTTTACGAAGGAAGAGAGACTCGGTGAGGATGATATGTGGTATTGTCCGAGTTGTAAAGGTCACAAACAAGCAACGAAGAAGGTCGATATTTGGAAAGTGCCGGATGTGCTGGTCTTTGCGCTGAAGAGGTTTGGAGAGGGGAGGTATTCGAGGGATAAGATTGATGAGTTTGTGGATTTCCCGATTGAAGGTTTCAATATGGAACCGTTTGTGCAGGGGGATAAGGTTGAGAGGAGGGTGCTGGAGGCGAGTGGTGTGACGCTTGGGGAACCGGAGAGTCTGATTTATGACCTTTATGCGGTCGATAATCATTATGGTGGATTGGGTGGTGGGCATTGTGAGTTGACTGTTTTTTTCGAGGTCTTGCCGTTTCATTTCATTGACTGGTTGTTGTTTCCTTCAGACACCGCTTACGCCAAGAACCCCGAGACCGACAAGTGGTACGATTTCGATGGTGAGTTGAAAGGAGCTTTCAACGGATGTGCCCGTCAAGCTGACGTTTTGTTTCGTGCCAGACTCCCGCGTTTCCCCCATCTCCGATCCTGCGAGCAAGATCAAGACCTCTGCCGCCTACCTCCTCTTCTACCGTCGTCGAACTACCCGTCCCATCGGTGCCAAAAGTCGGCAGCTCGTAGACTCCGCCATTCAATCTCGCAACGCCAGTGCTTCCAACTCCGACGCTGGCGCCTCCCGCCCACCATCTCCCGGTCCCAGCTCGCTCTCCACTTCCACCTACACCGCAATCGACGACAGCTTCCCTTCTGGCGATTCTGACGACGACCGTTTCGGAAGGAACGACAGGGGCATGTACCCATCTTACAACGAAAGTCAGGACGACTTGCAGATGAGCTTGGGCAGCACTGCGAACGTCAGTCCGGTCTTTTCGGACACGGAAGCTGATGCTGGATCGCCTATCGAATGGAACTCGGCGGAGGAGGACGCACCCACGGTTGATGTGACGCTTGAGAATCACTCGGAGACGGAAACGCAAGTTTGAGGGGAGAGGATTGGAAACGAGATGAGGGCTGGATCTGTACAGTAGCCTGCCTCATTTTGTTAACACTTACTCCTACCTTTTCTGAGCTAGATTTCATTCAAGTTCATCCAAGTTCAAACCTAAATTCGGACGGAGTGTGGGAGTCGCGCGTCGACGTCTTTCCCTCCCGATGTTTACGGAAGGTCCGCCGTCAAACTTGCCTCGAGAAGCTCGAGGGCAGTCGGCCTAGGTCAGCCTCGTAAGACGGTGGACGTAAACCCGTGACCAGGACAGTTCGGACTCGGAGCGACCGCGAAGGCGGGCAGCATCCGTCACTTTTGAGTTGACCGGACGCTGGATCAGGCCGCTCGTTCCGAACTGTTCATCATGCAGCTTAGAAGTTCCCGGTACGTGTTTCCGTACCCCAAAGCTCTTCCCCCAAGTTTCCCCAACCCATCTCTTCTTTCTTTCTTTCCTTCCTCCATCCCTACACTGCCGACTATGCGATTCCTCTCTCTAGCCATGGCTGGCTCATTCTTCGGATGCTCTCTCGCGGCCGTACTCCCTATCTTAAGGAGGTCCTGTGCGGGCGTCGAGTTCATCAACGCGGCGGGTTCAGGCGAGACTGGACTCGGTCTCGTGGGGATCCCTTTGGCGGCTGGATTGGAAGCTAGTATTAGTGGGTAAGTAGAAAAATAGTACTTTGCAGGAACTGGGCTAAATGATTCGTGCTGTTTGATAGGATTTCGGTTTATAACCTTCCTTGTGAGTTCCTGTGTGCGCTGATGGCGTTCGGCAACTCACCAACATGGCACTGCAGATAACGTGAGCACTGTTCCACCATGGTGTCAAAGGGTCTCTTACTAATTGGGTCTGGTGGTGCGAAGACCGACTACGAATATGTGATCTCTGTCGCGGCTGGGGCGGTGTTGTTGCGAGATCGAATCGTATGACCCCACCTCCTTCGCTCACTTACCGAAGCTAATTCTTTCGACTCACCAGGCAGATGTTTTGGATTCCTGTCCAGAGACCAAGTTCTTGCTCTCTGGTTACAGTAAAGGAGCTATGGTAGTTCATCAGTCGAGGTCTGGAATGTCTACGGCGTCTCTGGAGGCTGTTCGTGGAATCGTCGTGTTTGGAGTGAGCCACTTTATCGGCAGTTGATTGATGAAGAAACTGAACATTGATTGATTTCTGCACGTAGGACCCAAACACTTACCCACTCGGTGTACGTCAACTTCATCTTTGATTCCTTCGAAGCCTAAAGGCTGATGCATAGCTGATTACTTGCTTCGTTTGCACCTCTTCAGATCGCCGCCATCGAGGATCTAGCCAATAGTTAAGAGACACATACTTCAGAGTACGTATTGTCGACTAACACCGCTCCTAATTTCGGTCAGCGTGGCCAATCGCCAGCCCAAGCTCCGCGAACGTCAAGTCTTTCTGTGGGGATGGCGACACATTTTGCGTGAGTAGCTATCACTTCAGTCTGCCTTCACAATCGCGTCTTATGATGTCTGTCAACCCTCAGGACGCTGGAGGTTTAGCTGGATTGGGTGAGTGCCCATCGAAAGGTTCCCTCGAAACTTGTATAATGTTTGCTGACCAATTTGCCAAAATTTGCCGGTAGCAACCCATCTTTGTGAGCTTTTCTTCAGCCAGTGGGAATCAGCATATTAGTACTGACATGCGATTTGACAGCTTATGGAACGAACGGGGATGTTCCAGAGGCGGTTGCCTTCCTCACTCCGCTGGTGGCGTAAAGCCTTCGGCATTGATGGCAAACGGACCGTGTTGGTTTGCATTTCATTTGAAGAATGGAAGGTCGTAGACCGGTCAATTTTCTGGGCTGGAATCTTAGTCACTGGAGTAGCTGTGCCGGCTCGCGCGCCACAATTATTGAAGGTCCGCCTCCAGCTTCTTGACTTCAGAATGCCAGAGGCAGTCGGCCTAGGTCAGCCTCGCATAACCTTCGACGTAAGTAAACCCGTGACCAGGACAGGTCGGAGTGTCCGCGAAGGCGGGCAGCATCCGTTGCTTTTGAGTTGACCGGACGCTGGCCCAGGCCCCTCGTTCACAATCATTCATGATATAGCTTAGAAATTCCTGGTAGGTATTTCCGTACCTACTCAGAAGCTGTGTAATCCTCCCCTCGAGAACCTCCTCTCCTCCTCCAACCGCCAAGCCCCTACCTGCGCCTGCGGTGTCCCGTTCGCGAAACTCAAAAGTCTCTTTCCCCTTCTTTCTCTCCTTCCTCCATTCTTCCGCCGACTATGCGGTTTCTCTCCGTCGCCATTGCTGGCTCACTCGTCGGATGTTCTCTCGCGGCCGTACTTCCCATTGCGAGGAGGTCCTGCGCGAGCGTCGAGTTCATCAACGCGGTATGCTCAAAGCCCTGTCCCAGGGCTTAGGAAAAGCTCGCGCGCGCGGCCCGAGACAACCCCTGATTTTCGACACCTTAGCAAACCTTGTGCGCTACTGCAGAGGCATCTTCTCTGCTACACATCTTGAAAGCTGTGAGCTGTAGATGGTATATGTAGCTCAGACTTGAGCAAAAAATCAAGGGAAAATGTTCATTGAGCCGTGCTCCACAGGTGTTGAAGCGCGGGGGAAAGAGCCTTTTGAACAGCCTTTTGACGTCAAACGCGACGTTTCTGAGCTATCGCTGTGAGATGGGCGCTCACTTCTACAAGCCGTAACAATGGGAGGAGATTCCTTCAGATACTATGTTGCACCTTTGAGCGTGACATGCTATTTAAGGGCTTATTAGAGACCATTTTGCGTTGTCGCGACGGGGTGTGTTAGGAGGTACAATATCATCCTGAGTAATTATCTTCAGGACCTCAGGAGTTTTGAGGCGCATTTCGCCATGATAAAAATCCCATACAAGACTTGTGGCAATATCAAGGGTCCTCCAGCGCCTCAAAGAGTCGCGCGAGAACACTTGCTTTCGCGGCCATTTTTCTCAATTCCCCGCGATGCAAGCGCTTCTCACCGCGACTTGAGCTGAGCTTTTCTCTCAAGTTTTTGCTCCACTGTGAGATATTATAACTATGAAGATCTACATGCTTTCAGAGGAGGTTCAATACAATTTGCCTCTGCAGCAGAAAGCAAAACATTTAAAGTTGTCAAAATCGGGGGTTGTCTCGGGCCGCGCGCCCGAGCTTTTCCTAAGGCCCGGCGGGGCGGTTGAGGATATCAACGCGGCGGGTTCGAACGAGACTGGACTCGGCCTTGTTGGGATCCCGCTGGCGGCTGGGTTGGAGGCTAGTATCCCTGGGTGAGTCGTAAAGAGCTGTGGTACAGGGGTTGGAGCTGACTTGGAAGCCGCCTTTTTCTAGGATTTCGGTTTACAACCTTCCATGTGAGTGCCAGTATGTACTGATGGCGTTCGATTCACTCACCAGCATGACACTGCAGATAATGTGGGCATTGTTCCAACACGGTAACAAATGCTCCTTTACTGATTGGATCCGGTGGAGGGAAGACTGCCTATGAATAAGTACTTGCTCACCGTCGCGGCTGGGGCGGCCCTACAAAGAACCCCTTAGAGAAGTGCCGCCTCGGCGCGCCTAACCAGAGGCGCGCGAAAGGCAAGTGAAGGTCGGTGAAGGCATGCTTTAGGCAGTTTAGGCAATTAGGCAGCCTTAGCGCTGCCTTCATAGAGGTGCTCATAGTTTTGTCAACTATTCCAAGATGAAACACATCCTTACTATTTTACAAGTCCCGACATCCTGCGAAGTCCTGCTTCGGCCCGCGCCGGCAGCTGCCGCACACTGATGGCAGTTACTGGACAAGCCTGGGTGCATCTTTTGCCCTATACTGTCCTCGCTTTTTCTTGGGGTTAACCTAAGTTGAAGATCTGATTGACCCCAACACCTGTTGACCGGCCCTTTCCGGGCCACAGCCATGTATAAATCCTGCGAGTTCTCTCTTGACTCTCTCTTGTCTTCTCACCACTCCATTCCCAATCCTTTCATTTTCTACTCCCATTGGAATTTCGGCATTCTCAATTCCAATCACAATTATGCCTGCACACCGCTCAAACTCTCCCGAACTCATCATCCTTTCGACTGACCCTCCCACGACGTCGCCAAAATCCCCTGTGTCGCGACACATGAGTACCGGCGGACCGGCTCTACTCCGTAAGCCTTTGCTGTGATCGCACTCTTAACCTGCTTTGTCTGATCACTTTGTTGGGCTGTGCAGGTGCGCAAGCTGCCAAAAAGCTTCAGGCGGCCAAGCTCGCAAAGTCCGCGGCGTCTGCGAAGCGTGCGAACACTCGCATGAGTGCAAGTTATCGGTGGCCTGCAAAAGCCATAGTCCGTCACTGAGGTCTGCCTGCTTGGAAAGAGGGTCACTGACATGTTTTAATATTACAGCTGGCGCAACGTATCGACAAGTATAAGATTGATTATCGCCCAGCATTTTTGACACCAGCGGAGTACGACTTCTGGTCGATTCGAGAGGAGTTCTTGAGTGAATCCTTCCCCGTGAGTTGTTAATTTGAGTTTTATGATCTGTTACAGAGCTGATAGTCTGTATTGTTAGGACGCAAGGGGGCGCGTAAGGGTTGTCTTTGCTCCCTCGTGGCAGCCAAAGTCCTACGCTAGCTCGCTCTTACGATCTCGGTGGAATGATGGATGGGAAAAGGTTCCGGTGTTAAGTGAAGAGCTGTAGGAAATTAAGCTGTTTGATAAGGTATACACAATGAACTAGAACTGTTCAATGCCACAATTTGCCGCGTTCGCCATAATTCCATGTAGTACATGGAAGTGCTGGAGGCTGTAGATCCCCTCAAGGTATACAGCTGTCTCCAACTGCCTACCATGTTCAAGGGTCTCAATTTTGGTGCCTGACCTGCAATTGGCATAGCCAGCAAACCTTTCGTTGGCTCGCTGCAACAGAGCGCTGCAGCCGGTTCTAAACCATGTTGCGTGTGGCAACAATTGGATTGTGTTCTTTGTTATCTCCACCCAAGTTCATTCAGGTGAAAGTATGATAAATGTTTGAGTGCTAATGTGGTGGGTGGGAAACTGACATAGAAAAATATCAGTGTTCCCAGCGAATGGAAAATTTACTCGCAGCGTGCGAAGCTGCTCGGTGGCAAATGACGTCTCGACAAACTCTCGAAGCAAGCCACGCCCCTCCACAATTATACGAGGAGGCGCCCTCACTAAAAATAGCTCTTGCCAGATCCACATATAGGCAAGG